>NMRA01000286.1:450140-493983 GCA_002633005.1 Phoronis australis | reverse complement strand
CCCCCCCAACACTAAAACTGCACATATTTAAATCTTTTTTCATCCGTATAGTTTTAATTACCGGGGTTAATCAATAAACTCACCATTTCCCTACGCTCTTACTGTTTTATTTTTTTTGCGGCAGCCAAGGGGGGGGTCCGGGCCCCCTGGGCCCCCCCCCTAAATCCGCCTATGAAGTTAGCAACACAACGCGCACGTACATACAAAACAGGTTGTTATTAGGTAAAATGCCGAAAGAAAACAAAAGAAATTCACGAATTCGATGCGTATGGGATAAATACAAAAGGTAGTTCGAGTGGCGTACATGGAATAATATCCCACTCGATATTAATCCACGTATCGATACGCGGAATAATGTCTCGTGGGAAATTATTTCATGTACGCCACGCTCGGTACGTTTTGTGTATATATCTCACGAGACATTCCGCGTATCGACCGAGACCGAAGGTCTAGGGCGGACCACATCCTATATGTATGTGCTTGCGCTTTGGGTTGCAAGTTTTCTTTAGGAAAAGAAATAATTTTAAATATAACGATTTATTACTTGAAAAGAGATAACAAAGATAAAACAATGATAACTACGCATTGAACTTGTAACATCTCCTGAAAATAGATAAATAACAACAATATTTGATATTGTAGTTACTGAGGAATCGGCGCCTGAGTTGCAGACGATATACTATTTAGCATTTGAAAACTGAGACAGAACTTTCTTATAATTAGCAGTCCTGCTCCAGAAAGTACGACTGGGGCAGGATTGCATGTCGAGTGTTATTTACACTGCTGCAATTGTATTACTTAAAACTATTTTCGGAAAATTTGATGATCGAACCGGCTAACGACGTCGAGTCGACATTGACCTACCATTTGAACTTTCCATGGCAGAGGTCACTGTTGAATTATTGCGGGAGGTGAATACGAAAAATATCATTACATGGATGACCGTATTGCACTCGACTGACTCAGCGCGTATGGGATAAAGTTGAATTGAGGTAGGAGTAACACAGTCGCCGTGTGCCTTTACATGCGCGCACCCAGGGGGTGGCGAAGTGGGCAAAAAGGTCATCCTCAGAGAAATAAAAAGTCCGGCAAATAGAAAACGAGACAAAAGTACACTAAAAAGGCAGATGCACAATTCATAGTTCTGAACGTACCCTATAAGAGATCCACATTCTCAAAAATTCTAGCCTCTCATTTTTAGGCAGGGTGCGCCCATGCTTTAAATACTGCATTGTCTGTAAAGATTACAAAAACCTGCAAACAAGTGACTGAGGCCTTTCGTGTTTTGGTCAATTCAAGACAGATTGCTTTCGGGTTACCCGAAATCCGCATTTCCAGAGAAATGAAACACGGGGTCTGAGAAGTTTAAAGGAACATACTCGTAGAGAAAAGCAATTTTATAGAAAAACACTACGATTACTGTGCATTAGCAACCGAGTGCTCTACAGCTGAGCCAAACCACGCTTTAAATAGCAAAGTATTTTAAGTGTGTCTAAATGGCGAAGAAATCGATCTTGATTTCTGCAAAAGGCTGGCAGACGACGATGGGAATAGGCGATTTGTAATTAAATCACAAAAAACATTGTATTGTATGTTCAGCAACAATCCCACAATTGCGTTTTCGGCTGAAAAATGACAAGGTCCATTTTTCACGTCAAAATACCACTTTGAATTCCCATGAGACATAAAAAATAGACTGAAATGTTGAATAGCCTGACTTCAGAATTTTGCTGACTAACGCAAAAAAGCAAACCAAGAGTAGCCATTAAAATTGCAAAATAAACATTTTATGATTAAAATAGACACATGTCCGATCATAAAAGCTACGCTAGTGACTCGGGATGGGCTACTGGTGTGACTATAATCACTTTGACCTTCACCGGATCGTCGTTTTTATGTATCCCCTTCCTTCAAGTGCTGCTTTATGCTCACTTTATGCAGACACACTTGAGATGACAAGTGCTTGTGATTGAACGCTGTGTATGTGGGCTCTATAAACTGAAATGGTCATTTGGTCACGTGACATCAAGAAGAAGCCTCACACGCTGTTATAAAGAAGTAGTCAGCCTACCTTTTTGCACGGCCAAGATGGGATGCTGTAGGGATACGATCTGCCAGGGTTCGCAAGATGATACCAAAATAATAAGGAACGGAGAAACGTTCGAGCATTTCGAAGATGTTTTAAAGTTTATCGGACGGTGGGGTTTGACGCAACGGATTCAATCCTGTTGTCTGCTGTCCTTATGGATATTAGTTGCATTTCAGAATATGGGGATGGTTTTCCTGGCTGGCACGCCGACACACCACTGTTTGGTTGATGAAGACACAAAAAATGTCACAATTCCCTTCACCAACAAAAGTGGTGAAATTATTTACAGCAGCTGCGAGGTATTTGATGTTAATGCCACAAATGCAACCACAGTTTATGACGTCAACTTGGAAACGATACGCAAAATTTCATGCAAATCAGCGATTGGCCAGTGGAAATATGACAAGTCGAATTTCGAAAACACCATTGTTTCGGAGGTACGTGTATGATGCACTGACACATGTAACACTTGGGATTATGGGTAATATGTGTTGATTAAGCACGATTGTGTATTCAAGGGATACCTAGAATTGTTTAGGGATGACAGCCATCATTTTGCAAGCCTTTATACTAAAAAACCTCCTTATACAATACCACGTGCTTACATTTACGCCAGACTGGGCATTTGCAGCTCTCTCTATGATTTCCCAAATGAATGTGCAAAAGTGGACTGTTTTTCGAAACACTTTCCCTCATTTGTGATACCGCCCATTCCGACATCTTAGACAGTTTCGAAGGTGTGAAATCGACCTGGGTGGGAGAACCTGGGCATTAACAGTTTCAAAGTGACTTCGTGTAAACTGAAAGCTTTCTCCGTACACCAAAGAGGCTATAAACCCACCTTCCATCCCAAAAACAACTTTTGAATTTGATCACTTACCGTTGTGAAATTGGTTTCCTTATTCAAACTCGAAGTTACTGGCCTCTCGTTATATGTTCGAGACCAGACTCTACAGGATGACTTGTCACCGCCTGTCATTTTATGCTCCGAGCATGGTCTTAGTGACGAGTTGTCGATCCCTTGCATCAGAATGACGAACAAGCTGTTTTTACCAATTAAACATCTCAATACATTCTGAAAGATTTCTCCGCAGCTCTTTTAAACTGCATAGTCGGTTCCATGGTCCAAAGCACGCATTTGAGGGTTTAATTGTGGAGTAGGCTCGACTATCCTTGTCAAAAAACAGCAAAATATGTGATTTCATTGTAAATCACCGATTCCTAACAAGGGCAACTGAAATCGACGTGGCTGTTCAAAGTTGCTGGTGAAGACAGACTGCAGGATGGGTTCACGTTGCTCTTCTGGATTTAACTTATCATCCACGATTGCTCTTGGTTGTTTTTCACTAATTTGTTGACTGAAATTTTTGCTCAGTCTCTAAAATTTCCGAATGACATAGGCCAGTGGGAGTCATAGTAATACAAAACTAGCTTTCCTAAATAACCAAATCCGCATTGAAAATTCGAAGACCTGATAATTATAACTGCAGTTTGGGAGAGTAATTACAACCAGAGTACTGTGTTGTGGGGCGTCATGCCTCTTTTCTAAAATTACATCTTAATTTTAGTGGAATCTTGTCTGTGGGTCCAGATGGCTGAGTGCATTTTCCAAGACAATTTATTTCTTCGGGTTCTTCGTCGGATGCTTCGTGTTTAGCCACGTTTCTGACAGGTAAGGTACGATTTGTTTCATTAAACATGGTGGGAGTTTGACAACAAATTTATAGCGCATGCGCGCATTCAGGTACATGCACGTGTATTCAAATTCGTATTTTTTTTTTTCAAAAATCGTATGCTCACAGTCTTTGCACATACGCACATGTATTAAGCTCCACGTGAAAGCCTAGCTAATGCTTCATGAAAAAGCGTACGTCTCTCCTGGTAGTCGTCAAGTTTTATACTGTAATGAACCATTGAATACAGTAAATAGTACGCGTACTTCCTGTATTCGCAATGCACCAGATTTTGTGATCTTGCGAACAAACCGCGACCAACAGTTTTGGCCAAGACGTCATTTATTCACTAACAGGAATCGGTGTTAGGTCCGTTTTACTTCCGGAGAGTACGTTGCCTCCCCCACTAACCGGAAATAGAGTGAAGACTCTACTGGCAACGTTTTGTCGAAATGCTTTATCACTATAAAATCCAATTGTAGGTGAAATAGCCAGGAGTTGATCGTTGCTACCTAATAGCTTAAGGGAACTGAAACTAATATTTTTTCCTGTTGACACTTCGAAGCTCTAATTATCAACTCACTTGCGACGCAACATGGGCGCTCCAATTTTGAAGTCTGGCTAATTAAAATTTTAAAAGACCAAGAAAGTAAGGACACAAGCGATATTGACAGTGTCTTTTAGGTTGAGCTGGTGATTTAATTTTTGGATCTCTATAGCAGCCACTGTGGACTTCATTCTGATTAAGCAGATGAGCAAATCCTAAAAATATTTATTTGGCTCCATTTTGTGAAAAGTGACTTGAGACTTGAGGCAGAAATTTCGCCTTACACTCTCACGTCACGATTAATGAATGAAGGTTTGGCCATGCACTTATTGCCACATCACAAACAAGAAAAAAATATATTCAGATTGCCTCAGTAACTACAAGTAAAGGGTATATTCTCAGAGACGTAATTGTATTTTTGCCAAAGTGAGATTTGGTCATTTTTCAGAAATAGCTGTTTGGAACGTAAGACTATTTTTTTACTTCAGTCTTGAGCCAGTTTTCAAAAAACAGACCCCAGATGTTTGCAGTAAATATTTTTGAAAAATTCTCCATTCTTGTTTTGTATTTTATTATAATAATTATTTGATACTGAAAACGTAACCAAATTAGACAAGAAAATCGATGTACGACAAAGAGGAGAAAGTTGCGCAAACAAACTGTGCGCGTAAAAGTTTTAACTTTAGTGACTACTACGAACTCAATAATTGGTTATATGAGTAATGTAAAATAATAATTAATTTGCGTGTACATTCACAACTTACCCTTTGGACCAACGATAGCATTCGAGTGAATGTTACTGCAAGTAGTAGCGATGAAAGTTAGTGCTGTCTCATGGATGGTCAGTTTTGGAAACCAAGAAAACTCGTCTATTATCAGAGTTAAAAAGACGTGCAGTTTTTCAGTCTCAACGAAAGAAACCATGCTGTCAATCTCAGTAATGGTCTGATATAACGTGCTCGAATTTTGAGAACCAGTTTTCCCCACTAAATAACAGGCACCAAACTGGTTCTTATAATGCGGGCACGTTATACCAGAATATTGCCTCAATCTCAACTAAACGTTTCATTGCATGAGCTTATAAGACCATTTTCGAATTGTGTCTTCGTTACATTAGGTCATGTAGGACTTTTTTTTTCTTTTGAAAGTGATATATATTTATTGATGAATACACAGAACATACAAAGAAAATGACAAACCCAGAAATCGCGAAGCATTATATCTGGGTTGTAAACAATTCATAAATGAAACTAATATACATAGAAGTATATACAATTAAGTAGTATCTAATATAAGTATTCTAATACTTAGATATGCTATTACAAATATATAAAAACAAAAAAGTGTACAGATTAATGTATGGAAATCAGATGCAACAATATTGATAAACGGTACATGAAAATTTACTAACGTTGCTTAGGAGGAATTCGTTGAGAACGAGGTCAAGGTTAGGACTACCATTCAATAATAATGTAACTCTAGTAGGGATATTATTACAAGAATTGAGAGCGTTAACAATTGATTGGTTTTCAATGAGTGCACGAAAGAGTGAGTCTCTCAGGTATTCGATGAGGGGACATTTGAAGAAAATATGAGGATAAGATTGATGGTCACCACATTTACAGTTTAGAGAGACATTACTAAAGTTGTGCCTGAACTTGTCAGAGTTGAGGAAAAAAAAAACATCTTGATCTGTACAATGCTATTTCGTTATCGCGGGGAAGGGAGAATAATTGAGTCAAGGGTGTTGAGTTATCAAAATTATGAAAAACAGTTCTAAAATTATTTTTTATACTCGTAAAAGAGTTGCTTTTCTTAACAGGGACTGGAAGAGAATTCCAGTTGTTGATGCACATCATGACTGTAGACCTTCTGAATGCTTGACTGAACGACGGAGGAATTGCAAATGGGGTGGAGGATCTCAAATCACTACGATGGCTTTGTCTAGTGTATAGATCAAATGTTTTTTTGACAGAAACGTTGTTGACATTGTTTATTACTTTGAAAGTAAATGTGGTCATGTGAAGATTGCGTAGACAGTTTGGGCCACTTGAGACTATTCAAAACCTTAACACTATTGGATTCACTGTAAGCTCCGGTTATGGCAGCTTGATACTGTAATTTCTCCAAATGTTGGAGTGCACCCGTATTGGCAGACTGATATAATATCACAATAATCAATGTGTGGAAGTATAAAAGATTTGAACAAAACTTCTAAATGTGTAGAATTCAGATGACGAAAGACAAGCTTAAGTGGGTTAATTAGCTCCTGAGTTTTTTGTACGAGCTCCCGAACGTGAGGGGTGAATGAAAGTTTTTCATCTAACAGTATACCCAGATGTCTGTGCGACTGTTTTCTAGGAATGATTCCATCATTAAGTTTAAGGTCATAAGACGGGTCAACAAAGAAGAGAGCATTAATAGATTTGGAGAAGGTGAGGTCAACGTTTTTTTCTGGTTTAAAATTCATTCTCCATTCTTGTGACCAATAGCTGAGTTTATATAAGTCGTGTTAAAACTGCAAAACAACATTCAGGGCTGCTCCCTGTGAAGGAGTAAAAAAGCGCCGTGTCATCTGCATAAAGGTATGTGCTACATGACAGGTTATCAGGAAGGTCATTAATATAAACCAAGAAGAGAAGAGGGCCCAATACGCTACCCTGTGGTACACCTGCGTTTGCAAATCCAGGAGGGGATAAGTTGAAAGTACGCCGTCGACACGAACACTGTATGTTCTTTCGGAGAGATATGAGATGATCATGTTTAAAAGATTACCAGTAATGCCATAGGATCGAAGTTTGTGAAGTAGAAGGTCGTGAGAGACACAGTCGAAAGCAGAAGCTATATCTAGAAAAATTGACCCGACACTCTCGCCCTTCTCAAAATGTAAATGAATCTCATGTACTATTTCAACAAGTTGTGCCACGGTGCTGTTCCCATGCAAAAAACCAAATTGACGATGATAGATCAAGTTGTTTTGTTTGAGAAATGTATGAATACTTTGAGCAATGATCTTCTCAAAGATTTTGGACAGGGTGTTCAGTAAAGTTATTGGGCGATAACTTGAAATTTCTATTTTGGAGTCTTTTTGTGTATAGGGACCATAATTCCATGTTTCGAAGAAGACGGATATATATCTAGCTGAAGAAGTTTGTTAAACAGATTGGTCAGGGGCATGGTAATTTTATTGGCATGTAGGACCTTCACCATCTGTCGGTGTACTTAGCCAAATACCTACAAAACTATAAACTTTAACTAAGTAAAAGGGTATGTTTTCTTAAAGTAGAAAGTCATGATAAACATGTTGTTACAGATTTCTAAAATATAATGTCCTTTTCGTTTCATGCAATTTTAGATTTTTGTGATGAAAATTATAAAAATCTTATATTCTGATATCAGTTTTGCAAAAGCGAAACATTTGAAAAACAATTCCTAACGGCGTTTTGAAAAACACTGCACAAGGCATAGTACCTGAAAGTTTCATACAAATCCGATCAATCATTTCTGAGATTGGTTGTTCCCAAGTTAGCCTAATTTGATCGTTTGTCTAGGGTCCTACGAACCCCTTTGGAAAATGTTTCTTCTTTTTCTCTTCCCCAGATTTGGTCGGCGCAAAACAGTATTGATTACTTCGGTTGGTCAGACAGTCTTTGCCGTTGGTGTCTACTTCTCGCCAAATTACGCCGTGTTCACCACACTTAGGTTCATAGTGGGTTCCTTTACCGGCGGATTAACCAAAAGTGCCTACGTATTAGGTAATTAATCCTTTTCGGAATTTTAAGGGTGGGGGATGTACTATATGGTCTTGATATACATTCTGCTGTAAAAAGTAGACAAATGGGTAATGTCATCATGTTCATTTCGTGACATGGTTCATCTTCATCATGCTGGCAACAACGAACCCACAATTTCGCACCTAAGACACGCACAGACTGTAGAAATGAGGATTAAGAAAACTAAAATGTCAGTTCCACCATAATGCATACAGAAGTCCAATAACCACTCCCTCTTTTTCCCTCTCGTTATTGTTTCAGCTCAGGAATGGGCAACATCAGATACGCGAATGCAGCTCCAAGCAGTTGCCTCCGTAACTTGGGGTCTCGGGTGCGTTTTGTTGGGAGTGATTGCAAACTTCTGCCGAGATTGGCGCCATCTTGTGCTGGCCACGAGCGTACCTCTCGCCCTTGGAGTAGTCGTTTACTTGTAAGTGGTTTGCAGCATACGACTATTTACCTGTACCTGCTCTACTATGTGGATTTTTTCAATATCTGAAATCTGCTCGCCAGCAACGTTACATAAGATTCAGGACAATGCCTTGAGACAATGTGGCTACTTATACCTTCAACGGGTGAAGCCCTTTACGTAAAAAATGTCAGAGCCCAGGGGCGGATCCAGGATTTTGAGTTAGGGGGGCCAGGGCACAGGAATAACCAGAATTTCGCCACATGCGCACACCTAGCCTGAAATGTAGGGATGTAGGGGGTTTGAACTTCTGGGTTTTGGGCCTTATTACTAAAAAAGAAAAAAGGGAAACTGGGTTTGTTCAAGGCTATATATGGTTCATTCAGCCCTCCAAGCCCCCTAGGTGCGCGCATATGACAGTCAGCAATTCACACCCCGAACTGCCAAATGGATTCTGTGAGAATTTTAGGGGGGCTTGGCCCCTTGGCCGCCTCTCTAAATCCGCCACTAGAGCCCTTTTGAAATACAGTCCACCTTGTTGATAAGAACGCATGATATGAAAACATTCAAAAGAACTTGGCAAACGTGCAGATTTCGTGAAGACTAGATAGTCTCTTGGTATGTTAAGAAGCAGTCACGGGTCGCCGGACACTAGACAGAGACGGTAGCAAAATACACACACATCAGACCTGGGTACGTGATAAATACATATATTGACCAGTGCCATACAATATTTAACTGCTCTCAAGCTTAGGACATAATAGAGTTTTTAATGTTATCAACCGGGTTTTGAGTAATGAGGACCCGCAGCGATGGCTTTACACGAATCTTCTGTTTCCAGGATAGTCTATCCTTCTCCGCGATGGTTTCTCACAAAAGGAAGAGAGGACGAAGCACTCAAAGCATTGCATAAGGCTGCTAAGCGAAATGGTCGACCACTGCCTGACAATTTCAAGCTAGGTGCAATTTTGCACGTGAGTGAAAAAATATTTCTCTGAACGGTGGCCCAAAGATGATATCGCTCGTTTCTTTTTTAAAGGCGAAGGCAACCTTTTTTCTTGTCATTTTTAGCAAAACTAAGGTTCGTTGATTATCCCAGACATATTTTTCACTTTTTTACTGATTTCTCGTCGTCTACTCCAGAAGTGACGTTTTAGTAGGCAAGAATTTCGCGCCAGTTTCTTTTCATATAGTCTGAGTGTGAGTCAGAGCAGTCGAGTCAGTCATTGCTCTACCTCGGTTGTGATAAGTTCGGTCGTCGTTTGCTTTTGCTTACGAGTCTGTCAACGTGCCACGCTGTTGCTGCGTACTGGAGTGTACTTATTATCGTCTCACGTACAGAGGAAGAACTGTCCCACTTGCCCGAGTGTCCCGCGACACACTCCCACTGAAGGGTGATCTGAGCACCCAAATTCCTTACATTCCGCCGTGTGACTCCCTCGCCACACACCTGGCACCCTCTAAATAGCTCCAATACAAGTCCACAATAAACTTATCAAACTTAGGCTCACCGATCTGTTCATTGGATGACAAACTGTCCTCTTCAATGGGTGTCGAACTGGACCTGTATTCACTCCCACTACTCAACATCGCTGCAGGGCTGCTTACAGGCTCTGGGCTAGAGACAACAGCACAGGGTGAATCACTGCTAGTTCCCGGAATTGCACGCAATGGGGTACGTTCGGAGGCACGGGTGACAGTAGATGAAGTGCCTCCGGTCACTGTATATAGTGGCCACAGCTCGCGAGGCTTCTCGCTTCTCGGGGTTGGCGACGGAACACTGCCGGGAATCAACAGCGATGGTATGGTACACTTCTTCAGGCGTTGTTTCGCAGGGTCCTTCATCAATTCAGCGTACATATCTCTGTCGTAATCTGACGGCAGAAAATACTTGCCACACACTCGGTAACCCTCCACTGCTTTGTACGTTGCGTGGACGGGTAGCGTTGCGTTCTTCACATGAACGAGCAAGCCAAGTACGGCGAAGTGTGTCATCCTTCGGAAAGCGACGCAAGGTCACCCAAAGCGCGTGTGAGACGATAATGAGTACATCCCGGCACACAGCAACAGCGTGGCATGTTGACTGACTTGTAAACAAAAGCAAACGATGACCGAACTTATCACAACTGAGGTTGAACAATGACTGTCTCGACAGCCCTCATAGACAATAATGAAAAGAAATTGGCGCGAAACTCTTGCCTCCTAAAACGTCACTTCCTGAGTAGAGGAGGAGAAATTAATCAAATTACGAAAAGCTGTAATTAAGTGAAAAATGCGTCTGGGATAATCAACGAACCTTATTTTTGCTAAAATTGACATAAAAAAAGGTTGCCTACGCCTTCAATTATCTCGGGATCTCGAGTTCCTGACTTAAATATCTCGGAATCTCAAGATCTCGAAATCCTGACTTCATTTTCTCGGGGTTTCGAGATCCCAATGAGTCGGTAAGCCAACATACCTCTAATCAATAAGGCATGTGGCAGTGTGCAAATTTTCATTTGGTGTTCAGTATCACATGATTATTCGTTTTAGGTCAATTTCGGCCGGTACCTCGAATTTCAAATTTTGATCGAGATGTCAACAGCATTCTGCGGGAAAGATGTTTGGGGGTTTCTGGTGGGGCATACCTACAGTGTATTTTATGTGTCACATGTTATTCGTTGGCAAGTGCTGAATCATGGGTGGTAGACTTACTTGAATGTTTTGACCCCCTTTGTAATATCAAAATCATCGCGTAATTTTAACAGCATTTCTTAGATGTGATTTGGGGGTGGAGTTCTGGCGGGCTGAACACAGAATATATTTTGTCTGTCAGGTGGCATTTAGTGATCAGTGACATGTGCGCTTGAATCAAATGACATTGTTGCGATACCTCTGATGTTTGAGCTACTTCAATTTCGGTGGTATCCATTCAGGATTTCTGGAGAGCCCTTCCCAGAGGACAATTCAGTGTGGCTCGATATTTGTTTTAAATCAGTTTCGACCAGTACGTTGAATTTTGAAATTTCAACAGCATTCTGTGGATGAGATGTTTGGGGTTTACTGCCGAGCCCATCCTAGAGCGTATTTTGTCTGAAGGCCATTTATCATGTGCTTGTGAGCATGACGCACCTCCTACTCAAGTATTTGAGGTTTTATTACCCCCAATGCCTTAGTGAGCTTAAGCTAGACTGTGACTAGCCCGCTGTAATCGATTCACAAATTAATGTGCCTGGCGCAGCCGCGCTACCTAAAAAAACTATTCCCTAATTTTTCTTAAAATGCAGCGATTTTAAAATTTCGAACGCGGCTAACATTTACTTTTTAATTTTAAAAAAGTCAAGTTGGTCGCTTGTTAGTCCTTTTTACTTTGAAACTGGTCCGCTAAACACGCGCGTTGGTTACTTACGCAATTATCTCGTCCAATGCACATTCAGACAATCCCATGAATAGCGACTAGCTCAGTTCACTCTGTGATGGTGCCATGAAGGCGATATGCCGTGGAGTTAGCTGGATACTTTGAGTTGATCAGTGCACGCTTTCTTGTACAAATCCTGTTAGTGTAAGGGTCACCTAATGAGGTCCTGTTTTTTGTGTTTGAGCTAGCGCAGTTTTGATTTCTTTTGTATTTCTGGAGGGACTTGTCCAGAGTACATTCCAGTATGTATGTCATGGGTCATTCGGTACTTAGTGTAGCACGGTCTGTGTGATTACGTTTTGGGACACCCTGTATGTTCACAAAAGGGATTGGTTAAAGATTTCTTAAAGTGGCAATAACAATGTTAGCGTCACTTAACCGTTCACCGTTGCTTTGTGAACGCCTCCAGCCAACAATTCACAGAATGATAAAGAATGTGCATTTCACTAAATCGTTTGATAGCAAATCTTCTGTAACATATGATCATATGGGTTTGGGATAGTGTCATTGGTTCAGGTGTTTTTTTTTTTTTTATATCAAATCATGGATACACACGTTACTACGGTCTTTCAAGGTGAAGAAAGAGTCCCCCTCAGCAGTAGACCTTGTACGTACTCCAAACCTCCGAAAGACAAGTGTCATCATCTGGTACGGCTGGTTCACAGTCGGCATGACTGGCTATGGTCTGGCTTACAACGTCGGTAACCTATTCGGCAACATCTATTTGAACTTCATACTTTTGAGCCTCGTCCAGATCGGCAGGCTTCCAATTATTTGCGTGGCCAACTATATGAGACGTCGCTACTCGTTGATTTCCTTTGCACTAATTGCTGGCACGTCAACAGCCATGGTAGCCATCGCTACGGACGGTAAGACCTCAAAGTCATGCTTAATGGCTATTGACTTAAGGTTATCTCGAACCTTATTTAGTGGTCTCCATTCTAATTCGTATATCAAAAAACTAAGCTTTGTCAACTAGTAAAAGTATATATTTTCTGAAAGAACAAAAAACCAGGATATATAAATACACTTTTTGTATTTATGCTCCATTATTATTTTTACTTGAAAATTTTTTTAAGTTAAAATTTCATTTTAAGAAAGGTACATTCATAGTAAAAATAACCCCTCGGTCGATTTCAATGAAACCTTTTTTAAATGAAAACTTCACCTGTTACCTCAAAAACGCTGTTAGGTATTTTCGATAAGTCTGTTCGTTTGGTTTCTGTGACGAATCAACTCGCAAAAACGTAAGGTATTTTTGTAAACAATTTGAAGTCGTATTCGTCTTTGTCACATTACGCAAAAACTGGGAATTTATATCAAAAATCCTAAAAGAGTTTTTGAAATTCAAGACTAAACATTAAGTTTGAAAAGTTTCAGCGAAATCCATCGAGCCGTTTTCGAGAACTAGTGTTCCTAATTTCAAATAAAGTCGATTTGCTGAAGCCGAGAAAAAGCCGATTAAACTGGGACAAGTGAAAATCTCAAAGTCTTCGGTTAATTATTCGGTGAAAACTTGTTTTCGGTACACATAACCTATACAATCCCTAACAATGTTAGCTATTACAACTTTCACTCGCAATCTTTTTTTCTCGCTATGCAATATATATTTTGTATTTGAAGTTCCCCGAGAATGAAGATAAGGTATTTTGCTAGACAATTTTTGTGAATAAGGTTGGAGATATCCTTAACTCGCCAGCGAGGAATTATAAAATTTGATTTTCAAGAAAGCTGATGTAGAATCGAGAATACAACTGAAAGTGGCCTATATGTAAAACAGCTTCACTGCGTACCGGTAGTTTTCTGGTAAAAACGAAAGAGAAATCATTATTTTGCATGCTGATGACACAACTTTTGGAAAAAAAGAAACTCTGCAAAGCCGAGCGTTTTACCCACAATTCCCTGAATATGAAGCTGTGTCATTTAACCTTGGCGCTGAGTAGGAACTATGCTCTCTGTTAGCCAGCTGCCACATAACAATGTCAGTAAGCTCTTTACGTCTGGCAAGTTAGTAATACAAAATGCTTCGCATAAGTTGCAACGATGAACTAAAAATACTTGACCAAGGCATATGCGAGTAAAAAGACGATGGTTACTTCCAAAGATCTAAATGGTACAAATGTTTCCACTCAAGGTGCCTCCACAGCCAGCCTGGTGCTGACGCTCATAGGACAAATGGCCAATGGGCTCATGTTCGCCTTAATGTATGTTTACACGACTGAGGTGTACCCAACTCCCATCAGGACAACTGGACTGGGTATTGGATCCATGTGGGCAAGAATTGGGGCCATGCTTTCTCCCTTCGTCGTTTTGATGGTAAGGCTAATGTTATCGGTCGCTGTAGTAATTCTTTTGGGAAGGAGATAGGCAGGGTGTTTCAAAACCGACCACGTGGTGTCGCACCAGCCTAGAATTACTTTTATTGGTGTTTCTTCATCCGGATTCCAAGGGATAAACTAAAAAACCCATGAATCTCCAGAATATGAAAACAAGTAAACGTCACGGAACCCTGAAGTCGGCGCGTGACAAGGTCTGACAGGAAACAGATTTGCTAAAGAGAGATCGATCCATTATTACGTTCGCATTCCTTGGGTTGGAGTTTTCCCTTAGCACTTTATCCCCGCCAATGTCTCACCGCCCCATCCCCCTTGGGACGGTCATATATATTTTTACGGTAGGAAGTGTAGCTGCTGTTCCAGGATTTACCGATTTTGTTCATAGAGCTTAGGCCTACTTTGCGGAGTGTGATCACTGAAACGCATTGCGTAGCAACACACTGGAGTCCTAAAACTATTTCAAACTGGTTAAAACGCGACCCAAAAGAATAACAGAATACTTCAAAATGCACCCTGAGGCAAGACCCCAGTATTATTATGAACGTCAGGTTACTGTGACCACAGGCACCTTTAATCAGCCCTCAACTATACACTAAATAAAGAGAAAGGTATACAACTACTATCCAATATGGCCATCTGCCGGGCACTTCCGTAATAACTCCAAACATGTTATTCCGGAAGTGCCCGACAGGCGGCCACATTGGATAGCGGGCGTGCGTTCAGTAACGCTAGGACCTACGCTAGGACCTACGCTAGGACCTAGCTTAAATCTAGTTTTAGTCACGTGCTCTCACTTAAAATACACTGAAATATATCACGTAATCTCGCGAAGTCTTGCTTTTTAACGAGGTCCTAGCGTTACTGAACGGGAGGCAGCTGTGTACCTTTCTCTTTATTTGGTGTATAGTTGAGGGCTGATTAAAGGTGCCTGTGCTATGACTGTCGGCCCTACACGGACATTAACGGAAAGGGATCGGCGAAAAAGTTTAGGCAAGCAAATGAAAGAGCACTTACAATAACCAGAAAATCGTTAGCATGCATTTTTTGTAGGCTGAGACGTCGAGAAGATTACCCTACGTCGTCTTTGGGTCTAGTCTCCTCCTGCTGGCTGTTTTGGCCTTGCTTGTTCCGGAAACGTACGAGCGCCCATTGGTGGACACAGTGGAAGATGCCGAAGAGATCAACGCTATTCGATTACGCTGCAGGTATAGTAGTCCAATAGTTAACAATAAAACGAAGAGCTCACGGGGTTTCCCAAACTGAACGGTATCAGCGAGTGCCCATCGAAGACAAGGTTTCAGGTTTCAATAGAAACCGGGCGTACGGTTCGACACGTTTTTGGCTTATTTGTACAATAAACTTAGCAAATGATGTCGATGGTACCACATGCTCCCTTAATATCGCATATTGGTCATTAGTCCCTATCAATATGCCGCTGGCACATTTTCTGTTTATAGGACCTCTGTTTCAGAAAGTTTGCCTAGGCTTTTAGTTTTTGTTTCAGAAAGATGAAAATTTACATTTTCCGAATATACGCCCTGTAGCTTATTATAGCAAACTCCCGTCTCGCCCCCAAAAATGTGGCGTTTTTGTCAATTTCTGCAAGAAATTACCATTGACTAACATTATACGTCACTGAGTGTTTCGTGAGTATACTCGGAGTATTTTAAACTTACTGCATTCAACCTTCCCTCCCAATAATGTCAAGGATTCGTTTTGATAAAGACAATCCTCCACTCAGGCAATGATAGACAACAAACCAAGGTGTACGCCCTTGTGTGCCTGTTCTTGAGGGGCGGAAAGCTTTAGTATCCGCTGAGACCGACTAGAGCATTGTAAAAAAAAACATTGTTAAAATGCCAAGAAAGACGAGTAGACCACCTTTTTCCCTAATACATTATTATAGATGAATCTCATTTCATGTTGTTTTTTTGTTTCCAGAGATAAGGTTGATAAAAAGAAACATATGGATACCCGCGATGCTTCTTCGTTTCCACTGGTAGATCAAGACAAGGTTCAGCTGTAAGACCGGATATTTGAGTCACGTGACGTTGGAAAAGCTTCAATTGGTCCCCTGATGCAGTCATGAGATCCATTAAACACAGGGGTCACATTGAGAAATTTAATTGTTGAAGATTACTTACTGCGCAATGGAGACTTGATTTTTAACTTGTTTCCCTTGCCTAAGATTCCTTAAAACGATCAAGCTTTTAACAATGGTGTTTCTTTTAGTTGGAAATCGTGATTTGTGATACATTGACATGACCTTTTTCTGTTTTGTTGGGGCAACTACAATTGGAAAATGTGTCAAGACAAGAATAGTTTGAATTTCATTGTGCCTCTTTCACGTAATTTTTAGCGTATGAGCCTGTTATATTTGAGAGGTCTCAGAGTTCTTTTATTTGAGAGTAACTGTATGTGATTGGCTTGTAGGTGTTCGTCTCTCAAGCACTATCATTCCTAACTGCAATATAATGAAAATGTTGTTTGTGTCCGTTCAATTTCTGGTTGACCATTACAAGAAATTCAAAATTAAACTTGAAAACTTGCAATCTGCTTGTTCTCAAAAATTGTATGTTATGCTCATGGTGCATTGCTTGAAAAAGGTTTTGTCCATGGGGTTCGAGACAACCGATGTTATTGAGCAAATACAGATAGCAAAGTTATCGATTATCAGCATGCGCGCATCCAGGGGGGTACGGGAGCTCCAACGAGCCCCTCAATTTGGCGAAGTAGGCATAAAGGTTCGCCTTAGAGAAACAAAAAGTCCGAAAAAGCAGAGAAAAGTCCACTCAAAAGGCAAGAACAAATGCACAACTCATAGCTCTGAACGTACCCCGTTTTCTTTTTTTAGTAAAAGGTTCGCATACTAAAAAATTCGCGCCCTTCCCTATGGGTGCGCGCATGATCAGTAATGTTCACAACCTTGCCGTGGTTTATTTATATCCTACTGTTGAACGATGAGATGTATTTACCGCTTAATGATTACCCAAGATATTACCATTTATTGCATTTCCACCCTCTCTGACTTCACAGAGTAAGATTTGATCCATAAAGATTTGATCCGTGAGAACGACTTTCTCCGCAATTTATGTTGAGTTCAGCATGACACTTTAAGACAACGGTCATCGGACCAACTGATATTTTCATTGGAATTGATCATTCCTTCCACACTGTTTTCCTTCACACATTTTAAAAATATTTTACAAATTTCGTAATATATAATTACACAGAATTCACACTATTTTTAAAAACCAAGCAGTATTTGTAAGTGGTCTGAGATTTGTTTGCCGCTGTTACTAAACATACGCTTTGCGTGGTCACCTCCCCTGGCGAGCTGAATGGTTGGGCAAACATCTATTACCTTGGCGTCGAAATGCCGTCATTTGGATTGTTGGGAATTTCTGTGACCGTGTAGTTGTTTTTCAGTGTACTTAGGTAAGTAGATCAGTATAGCAAATGATTTTATTTTTATTAAAAAATTGAAAAGAAATAATCGTTCTCTAAGAATGTATAACATCTTATAACAACAAAATCAGAATTTTTGCTAAGTAGTGCACCGCTATGCATTCTCTCTGATAGACCTTTTTGTCCACTATCACACCAACTATCTTTAGAACAGCATATTCAGTATATCTGGAAATGATCATACCGACGATAACAATTCTCAAAATCTTCAAATGAGGAAATGTCCCATTAAAATGAACTTTAATAGAGTGCATCATGAACTAGAAAATTATGGCAGTCGCCAAAATCGCCTGGCGCATGGAGATGCTCCCTCCTAGTACACCTCAGGGCAGAATATGAACAAAATGTAAAGCTTGAGTTATCTCGAAAACATTTAAATTTCTCACTATGACCTTGAAAATGATGACAAGGTCACCAAAAATTGACTAGCTCATGGAGATGACCTGCATGCACAGTGGAACAAACTTTGAACTGAATCTGAAACTCCCTTCCCGGGATCCAAAGGTCGTCAACACTCGACTGGCGCCTGGAGATGCCCCAAATCCACCTAGGTACAAAATGTGAACAAAATCTAAAGGTCTCTCCTTGAGATATTGCGCCAACATTTTCTAAGTTCAAGTCAATACTCGCTATTACTCTGGAAATGAGGCCAAGGTCACCAAAAACGACTGTACAATATTTAAAAAACCCTTCTTGAAATCCTTATTGTTTTAAGCTAAAGTTTGATTTTCTGGTCGTAACCTTGAAGATACTGAAACTACAAACTTTTTTTTAAAAACTAAAGCCTGTCGCATTCCAATTTCACCTATAAAAAACGAGGGTTCCACAAGTCGCCTTCATATTATGAAAAGTTGGTGGAGATTCATGACTGTTATTAATCGGTCCATGAATTCTCGAGTGCAGGAGGACTGCATGCGAATCTACACAAGGGGTTAATGGACCAGTCCGAAAGATGGGGGTATAAATGGGACGAGTCCATATTCTCACATAAATATATTTAACGGGTGAAATATCATTTATGTTCGGAATATGTCCCGAAAATAATAGGTGCGTCTCAAGCTCCGTTTCCAGAGATACGAAGAAGACCGAGTTTCGGCGATATAAGGTCATTTATTATGACTGATAAGGTACAGAAATATGAGTGTACAAATAACATAAAGATAAAATAATAACCTCTGGAAAGATGGGCAATAAAAAGCGCCACGAGAGATGTTGTAGACAGCTCATGCATATTTCACTAATCCACTTTTTGTGCATTTTCAGAATATATTTTCGCAAATATACATCGTTCAGATTTGCTCAAACACGCGCTCCAGGGGTAGCTTGAACAATGTATCAAAATGTCCCAGGGTCGATCAAGTTTTGTTAAGCCAATGAAAGCAATAAAGTACAGTGAGATAATTGAACCTGGTTTCTTTACGTTTTACGTTAACATCCTCATTGAAAACGTCTACCGCATATCGGAATTGGGTGCAAAACACATATTAACTATTTATTTCAACTGAACTGATAAACAATGCAATGCGTTTTTAGGTCGTCTAGAATAACTGTAAGCACTGTAGTTGATTTGTGTGGCCTTACTTCGTGCATTTCCGTCTAAACGAAACGGTCACGACTTTAGGGCCTCATTCAAAATGGCCGGCGATATGAGCGACCGTTTCAAAACTCTGCTTACGGAGAAAAACACGGGCTAAGACTGGAAGAACACGTATATTTGTGAAGGCTGATAAATGTCCATGACATCACATGAGCAGTTGCTGACGGACACTGGGTAGTATGACAATCAGCTACTTTTTATGCTTATATTCACGTCTTTAGGTCACCGGAGTCTACGATAGAATTGACGAGATTGAATGTAGCCCCCAACGACACAAGCAGGATTTTAAGAAAAACCAAGGGATGCACTTATTGCAGATCTCCCTTATTGCAATAAATGATCGCTTTAATGACTCCGTCTGTTTTGTTTACAACTGTCTTGAACGCATCGAAGCCTTGTTCCAGTGGAAATCGGTTTCTTATCAACGGCTTTACGTCAACCTTTCCCGACGACACTAGATGAATTGCTGTGTCGATGCTACAACAGAACAAAATTTTTTAAATTGCGCATAGTTCTAGTGTTATTGAATGTAGGCAACTACGCGAATTTGTCATGTACATTATAGAAATTAACAAACGGTTAGATATCAGAATTCGAAACCGAACGCAGGAACTTGCCGACTTGAACCTAAACTGAAATATGTCCTGCCAAAACAGACCCATAATATTTAGGCACGTCTGTGGAGGAGCTTAGTCAAAACCTCAAGATGAGGCTGATCGGTTTAATGGCTAAACCGATCAGCGTCATCTTGAGGCAAAGGAACGAGGCTAGTCTGTGGAGAGGCATTCAAGTGACACTTGTTTGATGACATCAGGCTCGGTAGATGGGGTCATCGTCATATCATTTTTCAAAGTCTGTAGCGTATTCCGAAACTAAATGTCATCCATGATTTGCTTCAATATTCTCCGTCTTCAAATTACAATGGGTTGCACTGGAAAGTGCTGTGCCGGATAGGTCATTTCAAATAAGGGTAATAAATTCGTTTGTTAGTTCGTACTGGTGATATAAATATTCTTAACGGTCTACTCATAATTAAAAAAATCTCATTTATAATAACTCCCCAGTCATACCATTCTTGAATGTATGCGCTCATTTGAAATATATATAAACATTATATATGTAAACAAAACAATAAAACTGGATCGTTTAAATTTTCGGATATAATAACATCATTCGTCAACAGAAACAGAAATAAAGTAAAATCAAACACAATATGACAATTGACATCTGATATATGGCGTAATGAACATGATACATTGTTGCGGAAAAAGTAAAGGATATAATTTAAGTGTGAGGGGACTGGGGTATTGGAGTAGCTCTATTATTTGTACAGAAAGATCTTGTAGATTATGCTTTTTGGAATTGAAATGATTACCTACAGTGTCAGAAATGTTTTTATGTATTATGTTAAATCCATGATTGCGAAACCGAGTTCGTAAATTATGTTGAGTTTGTTCTACATATTTAATGGAACATCTTCTACATGTTATTAGATAAATGATATTGTTGGTGATGCAGTCAGAGTAATGCTTCATTTCGAAGTGTTCATTGGTTTGAGAAGACTGGAAGGAAGTATTGTCGTTGATAAATTTACACATTTTGCATCTAAATTTGTTACATTGTGTGTTGCCAATAAGTTTGTCAGCTTGGTTTTTATAGCCCATATTTTTGCTCTAACTAAATTATTTTTTGAGCTTTTACATTTTCTCCACGAAATTATTGGTGGATGAGGAAATAGGTTTTTCATTTGAGGGGAAATAGGCAGAGTATAAAGGTGCTTTCTGAAGACGTGGCTAATTCCGTTTAAACATGGATTGAAAATGGTTACGAAAGGTATTCTATTAATAGTATTATCGTGGGCTTTTGTTCTTAAAGATTCATTTCTTGTGATTGAGCGGACTTTGTTAAACTGTTTGTGTATAAGATGTAAGAGGAAATGACGCTGAAGTAAGTATTTTGAATTCTTTTAAACGGTTATTAAGTTTCTTCTGAAAAAATGCGACGAATTCTAAGTGCAAGACTATATGGAAGGCTTTTCTTACAGTGAAAGGGGTGACATGAGTGATATGACAGACATTGGTGTTTGTCGGTTTCTTTACAGAATAAGTCCGTTTCTAGTTCATCATTACTAAAGATGACAGTGACATCTAAAATTGAAATTTTATTTTGAGAAATGTCGTGGGTGAAAGTTATTGTGAGGTGAAATTTGTTAATATTTTCTAAGAATGCATGTAATTTTTGTGGGTCATGGGTCCAGATCATAAAAATGACGCTAATGTACCTCAGCTAGAGAAGTTTTTTCAAAGCAAGATTTGATGAAATTATTTTCAAGATTTCCCATAAAAAGGTTCGCAAAAGTAGGGGCAACTCTAGGGCCCATAGCTATACCTAAGATTTGGAGATAATATTTATTATGGAAGGCGAAGTGATTCATGGTAAGTACATGTTCAAAAAGAGAGTGATTGGAAGATGTAGGTACATTAGGATTATTACGTTGACTAAGAAATTTAATGCAGGCTTCTATGCCTTCATGTTGAGGAATATTAGTGTATAAGCTTTTAACATCAAGAATAACTAGGAGGACAGTTTTGGGCAAATCGGTGATGTTCTTAATTATATTAAGAAAATGATTTGTATCTTTAACACATGAAGGAAGGGTGGGGACAAACTGCTGAAGATGGTACTCGACAAACTGAGAAATTTTTTCAGTAGTGCAGTTGTCGCTAGCTATATTTTGGGCGTCCAGGATTACCTTCTTTGTGGATTTTAGGAAAGAGATAAAAGCGACTAGATTGAGCATTATTAGGAATGGGATAGTTTTTGGTGTCTTTGTCAATGTGACCACAGTGAAAAGCATTCAAAATAGTTTGTTATAATGTTGCTATGCTTCGTGTTGGGATTATTTTCTGAAAGTTTGTAGTATGTTGTGTCTTTAAGTTGCCGGAGAGCCTCGTCAATATATATCTGTTTATCCATTATAACAACAGCTGATCCTTTATCAGCTAGTTTAATTCTGATTTTTTTTTTTTTTAGCGAGACATATTTCCGTGCCAACATGTTCTGAGAAAGCTCTATTGGCCTATAACTTTGTTGTAAAGCATAGAAAGTGTCGCAAATTTTGGAGCGAGGTTGCGTTTGAAGTTGCCACAGTTGTCGCTTTTGTCGAGCTGATGTTCGTCAAATCGGACGCTGCACGAAACCTTTCACTTTATACCCAACTCCGTAAGCCCTGGCAGCTGGCTTTGAATTGACAGACAGATTAATTCTCCTTTTTAATTTTGTATGATTTTTGCTCCATTTTTTTACTACTAAAATTATCAAGCCAACTTACTTCTCCGGGGTGTATGCAAACGTGCCAGACATTCTTATCTCGTGTAAACAAGCATGTGACACAGACAGACTGGTTTTAGTAGACGGTATGCCAACAAATACCAGGACTCCCTGCGTTTTGGTAGCCTGGAAAATAGAGCCATGTTAAAATATACCACAGAGCAGCTTGTGCATTCAGTGAACACGTCTTTCTTGTTTTATCCACCAGCAGGTCTACTGTAAGAACATGCTATTTCTCTTATTAGTGTTTTTACGTCATAAGTTGAGGTTGTCACATTTCAGCGGCAAGTATAGTCCTTATGAACGAGATTGTTGAATGGTTTATACACATTTTACTGATGTTGATCTTAACTAAGTTTGAAATGATCCCTGCCGAAGTTTCAAGCTTCAGTAGTAGGGACCTACATTTAGCCTCATAAGTTCTGAAATCAATCAGCTCACTGGTCTAGAGCAATTTACTCTAAATGCTACACACTGGTTACGTTCTTTTCCGCCATTTGGGAGTAAATATATTCCTATTTCCCATTATATCCAGAGTGAGAGAAAGTGTGCAAGAAACTCTGTTTCGAGAGATGAAAAAGAGACTTACTGGGAATTTAGGTAAAAAAATTGGTGTAATTTTATGACAATATAGCTGATGTGTAATGGTTGGCATCCGTTTGTCTCGAGGGACTATAGTGTTCCTCTATGGGTATAAGTCGAAGATGTCGTCCATGAAGGCAGACGCTGGTTGGTTTCCCGGCTGGCGAGGCAATTCTTCTCCGCTTTGCACCTGACTGTTGTGTACAAAATTCTTCAAACAAGATAACCCTTTCTTAACTGTCGACTGCCATCGTGTTCTGTCAGAAGCCGAGCGTCTTCTCATGACGACAGGTCTCTCGTGCACATATCCGTGTAGCTGGCGAAGCAATTCTCTTCCGCTTTGCATCTGACTGTTGTGTACGAAATTCTTCAAACAATGAGGATCCTTTATTAACCATCTGCTGCCATCGTGTTCTGTCAGAAGCCGAGCGTCTTCTCATGACGACAGGTCTCTCTTGCACATATCCGTGTAGCTGGCGAAGCAATTCTCTTCCGCTTTGCATCTGACTGTTGTGTACGAAATTCTTCAAACAATGAGGATCCTTTATTAACCATCTGCTACCATCGTGTTCGGTCAGAAGCAGCGTCTTCTCATGACGACAGGTTGATTCTCGTGGCCTTCAGATCTCTCTTGCACATATCCTTGCAGAGGAGGTGGGACGTACCATTATATCGGATACGTCAAAATTCACATACTACTTTATTTTTTTCCCTGGTTTTTAATGAAGCATTTCACACATAGGCGTATGCGCTTCATTCCGATAACATGCGCGGCTTAACATATAGGCACATGAACTAAAATACGCGCTTACCAAGAAACCATATTCAATCCCTTGTTGATCTCCGGTGCAATCAAGTGTAACTGTTGGAGCCGTCCCGAGTGTCTCACACAATGACGCCGCAACTTCTTTGGCGTCTTGGGAACGATCCACAAGAACGGCATGGGTGGCACCCAACGACTTCGCGAATTCCACCCTGTACTGAAGCACATCTACAATAGGTCAGAGTAAACACGTTTCCAAGTTTCTATCCCCAAAGATTCATGAGACTCGAAGAATTAAGGAGGGAAAAATCTAATTCATTTAAAAAGTGATTCTCATTGGGCAATTTAAAGAAGGCATAAAGTCGGTAACATATATGTGTTGTGTCCACACAGTGGATCTGCGGAGCAACTATATAATAAAAATATAATTACTTAATTCCACTTATTAATACCCCTATAAAATCTATTCCAAATGGTCAATTTTATGGGACCTAAGTTCCAGAATACATGTAGACATAAATCGGGAATTGTATCCATTTTGATCTACCGTTGTCGTAATTGTAGTCATCGATGTCAAAGTAGTTGTGCTGATGTTGCATTCTTTGTAATATGGTGCATTTGTTTAAAATCTTCCGGCTTATGCATCCGTTTGTCCCGAATTACCAAACGATTTCTTTATTTTGGGTATGCATTAGGACTCCGTCGGTGACACCATTCACACAATAGCTAAAGAAATAATTTCACGTATTTTTCCAATAGCAAGCAAGCCAGACTATTGCAAAAGGTAAGTGCCTTAAAAGGACGCAACCAGTTTTAGGAAAACAATCTCCCTTTAAGGGTTACTGTAGGATAGGATAGTTTTCTTGAAGTTGTGAGCTTTGACTGACTTCAGACTTGAGCAAAAAATTTGGTCTTCCGCTCCGCACAGCTACTTGTGAAACATAATTAAATCTCACGTGAGCAAACGTGCAAAGCTTCTGAGAATATACACATAACTGCTATTTGTTCATGGGCGGAGCACCATAGGGGCTGGCGGGCTATAGCCCCCCCCCCACTTATTTTAGTGCTGCATCGCCCATGACATGGACGGCGCTGTAGTCCCCCCCCCCCCTCCCTCCCACTTATTTCAGTGCTGCGCCGCCCATGTTATTGCTACCAAATGTCACTTTTCATGAAAGAGGCTCCAGAGCCATAAAATCTGTTGCGTTTTGATACTATTAGAAATTGCCGATTTCCGACAAGGTCACTCGGTAGAATTAGTTGAAATAGAGGCAAGTGAAAATAGTCGGCTACTTGCCGCTTTGGCTTCTTCCAGCGGATCACATTGGTATAGAGATTAGTTGAGCATGACTTTGAGATTTAAGTAAATTATTTGTAAATGTGATCCCTGATAGTAAATTTAACAGACATGTCCTTTTTTCTCAATACCAAAGATGCAAATTAAGAAACAGGTTACTCAAAGACACAAACTATGTGTCAAACCTCTAACCTCTCTACACCATGATAATACTTGATTTTCATCCCGCAAGCGTATCATTCGAGGCGAGTTTCAAAATTACTTCACAGGATAGCAAACCCGTCCAAACCTGGACCGTTCAAAATCAATGCTAGATGGCCCTCCGATTCCTTCCAACGTTTGAAACCAATTGTTTAAGACACATTTTAGTGACCTGATTTCGTGATTTCAGCCTTTAATGCATAAAAGGAAATGAAATGAAATGAGCTTTTAATAATAACTAAAGCCATCGTTCTAAAACATTGAACCACTGTGAATCATCTATTTTGGGACTTTCAAAATCCATGACATGTATGAGATTGCCAGAAATTTTTTATTGAAAACATACATACGTGTATGAACCATTTTCTTTATTTCTTAGAAATTAGGATAAAAACGTAGAAGTCATCCAGGGTACGTGGGAAAACATGTAGTCTCCAATTAAAAAGCTCCAAGGGGCTCCTAAAAAAGTACCTTTCTACGCGTTAAATCGACGCGCACAGTTGCTTACTTATTAAGCGTTAATAGATTCTTAAACGAGTACATTTCTACGCGTTGAAATATGCTTAATATATGGGTACTTTTGCTTAATCTACTCGTACGTTTGCTTAGTCTGCGCCTTCTTTAAGTTCTTAAACGATCATCTTTCTGCTCTTAATCAATTTGAGAGCACGGGTGTGATTGGACTATATAAACTGATTAAAGGTAGGAGTAAATTAAGCGTGTAGATTAAGTACATTTTAACGCGTAGAAATGTACTCGTTTAAGAACCCTTTGGCGATTCATACTTATTCAACGCGTACCTATAATCTGTACGCGTACCTATAATCTGTACGTGTACCTATAATCTGTATATGTACCCGTAATCTGTACGTGTACTTATGTCAGTACGCGTGCCTATAATCCTTACGCGTACTGTCTTTCAGTACGCGTACTGAATTATATCCAATCAAAGACTATTGAATGTTATTCACCTGTGGCATTAATATGATCGTTTCATAGAAATTAGCAACAATTTTTGAAATTCAATACGCGTACTGAAATGAAGTACGAGTGCTGAATTAAAGTACGCTTACTGATTAAAGGCACGAGTAACATAACATTATTATTATTTTCGAATGACCATTTCTGCGCGTTGAATAACCAATTTCTGGTAGAATAAGTACATTTTATGCGCAGACAGATATTCGTTAAAAAGCGTTCGGCGCTTCGTATCATTCGACGAAGAATAAAGTACGGTGCGCGCATTTTTTCAGCATGCGTACTGAGTTGCGACCAGTCAAAGACAACAGAGAGGATCAGGGAGGCTCCCCGGATTCATAGTAATAGTAAGTGTCTCCCATTAGTATATTGGGTAAGTAGATGCCATAGTGTTAGGATAAAGGTCTATTTTCAGTACGGGCACCGAAATAAAGAACATGCACTGATTATTCGGATGTTTAGTGACAATGTATTTGTGGTGCGATTTGGACCCACAAATAGCAATAGAAACATACAGTCACATCACGCTTTCAAAAATGTTGCAGGTCTTGGACATTTTTCTAATTTAGGTAACCACGGGGGCAATTTAGCAGATGAAATGTTTACGGAATTATGTGTTTGGATTAATTGGTGTGCTCCGACAACGGTTGCACCCATACTATTAAGAGGAGTAGGATTGACCAGGACCATGGCCAAGCAATAATTTTGGGAGTGATTAGTAATTTACTGCACTATGCAAATCTGGCCTAATTATTCTCTTTAATTTCGATATTTACTTTTATGGCACTGGGTTCGAAGCGTTAAATTAAAGTCATTCTAAACAAGCGAATAGGAACGCGTACCGCAATATCCTTATTTTTCGTCGAATGGCCACTTCAACGTATCAATTCTATGCGCTGAATAAGCACATTTCAATGCGCAAAAAATACTCGTTTAAAGACCCTTTGGTGGTTCATAAAGGCACTAGTCTGGCAATGAGAAAGTAAAGCCTAGGCTAACCACAGCCTTACGGGCAAGCGATTGAATGATACACATAAATTTGACAGCTGTGAACAAGTGGTGCACGGGTGCAGATACAGGACCCTGGCCAGAACTAATTTAATAATGGACAGAAATAGGGTATAGTTTACATTAAACCGTTGCTTCAAAAGCAGACCCGTGTGAATCAACGTGTAAAATAGCCCACCTCCGGATCTGCTCTTGCAACTCTGACACAAAGAGTGCTCACCAGTTATGCAAATTTTCGAGACACCTCTAGCCTTCATGACTAACATGACGCAAAGTCCGATAGGGCCAGCTCCACATATCAACACTGCGTCGTTTGCTTTAGCGCCAGTGTGCTCACACGCACGAACGGCTACACTCAGAGTCTCAACCAATGCACCTTCATCTGGAGAAACGTTGTCGGGCAACCTGCAAACCAAATATGACAGATGTGCAGCATAAATATTGTAATAGCTCCAAAATTCATTATTCTGGAATTAGTTGAGTGTGTGAGGCTGTGAAAAGACAATCCGTCACGTGACTGAGGTGGATATGGTAAAATCTGATAGAGGGACTTTTCGTTTTTGAACTGATATGAAGAAGTAGAATGGAAGGATTTGAAGTGTCAAATGCCTTTGACAAATCTAGAAACGTTGCAGCTGGATAAAGCGCAACAAGGGACAGAGCAGTGTCTTGAAACCTCAAATAGCAAACAATACACGTCGGTGTGGCATACATGTTCTATCAGTAGCACTACTCATGCATATTGTTAAAATCACGACTATTACTGTTAGTAACCAACTTTTTTAACGGAGTTATCAACTGACAGCAACACTTTCGTTTCACGCTGGACTGGAAAAAGAATAATATCATCCGTCTAACTACGTTCAGTCATATGCAAAGAAAATTTGCCTGAACAGATTACGTACATGGTTACTGCTAATATTTCTCCCTTTGGCAACTGTGGATCCGTCAAAGATGAACTTCGTCTGTTTTACTGCATTATCAATAGTAATTTGCGCAATCTGTTTTTCCGGACAATAGAAGCTGCTGACGGCCTCAAAAGTAAAATCAACACCATTCCTAAGCAAACTGTATGTATGTTCCAAATATTCAGTTCTCGTGATTTACCGAATGACGCCAATCATTTACTCAAAGTGAATTGTAACTGCCTTCCATGCCATTTCCTTTTCTTACCAGCATTACGTGATTCCTTGGTTACGAAACACTATTTGAGAATTTTGTGAATACGTTGTGTATGTACGTGTATATCCAGGTAATATCATTTCTGTTTTGTATAACTCTGTAATGTTAACCTGTTGTCAAGATTTCTAGGAATTAATGTCATCTTTTGTATTTATCATTACTACTGAAATAAAATGTAAAAGGGCTATACTGGTGTAAAGTGAACCACTACACTGCAGCTAGTAGGCTGCTTTGTGTCTCAGGGAACTTAACAGTACTACGAGTTTTGCTTTTGGCCTACGGGCTTGGTTTTTACTCGTTTTTAGTTTCATTATGAAGTCAAAAAGTCTTCGCTAACGTTTTATGACAACCTGGAAGTCTTAAGACTGTTCCACAATGCGAAAGAAATTAATATCATTAATCCACGCAATAATTTTACCGAATTGTGGCTCGGGGGGGGATTCCTAGCCAAATGTAGTAAAATGTGCAAAATAACAATAATTATGGAGTCAGATTTTCCAAGAATTAAGCCTTGCTTTTAATTATGTTATTAGAAATCAAAACGTGTACGAATTAAATCTAATTTCGGAGGTTGGCGTCATTCCGGAACATTATTGGAGTAATCAGTTGTAGGTTTTAGTCCGTCACTTTTCACGAGCTATAACCTGAGAAATTAAGTCAAAAGCAAGTTCTATTTATGTTTCATACGGTAAGCTAGTTCAAGAAGCGTGTGTAACAATTAATCCTACGATGTTGCGTTAAACTGCATTCCTGGTATTGGGTTTGCGCTACTCACTTATGGCACCATTTCGCTGGGTGACAGAAATGACGCTGAAGGAATCCACATGTCGGTGGCAAGGAACAAAAGGTTAGGTTTGCGCAAAGCTGGTTCGGTCCATTCAGGCAGAACTCGCATCTTTCACATGGCATACAAGGGTGGATCATAACTTTATCACCTGGAGAGAATATAAGAAACAGTTCAGATGGACAGTCACTTTTTTACAGACGGTCAAGATTTCTTGAAAGATTGCGATTGATAACAAGAATCAAAGAACGCTGTTTGACAAGTTCTTACTAGTGAATGTTTGCAAGGGAGCGAATTACAACCTGGATATAATGCGAGAGCGATTACTTGGGGTGTGTAAATTTTTAAAAGAGGCAATCTGTTAGCTCTACAGTTAATTAAAAGGTAGTTTAATTTGTTGTTTTCTGATATTTATGTTTACAGCTATAGAACACTCGGGATCATGTACCAATATTTCTTGCTCGGGCAGGAAATCAACTATACAGCAATCCAGTAGGCTACATGTACAAAAGCTACGCTAGTGGAATCGATCTGAGTAAAAACAAGGACCTAAGGTTTACTAATTTTACTCGAAATTGAAATTATTTTAGCACATTCTACTCTACTTTTGTGCGAACTCAAAGATATTTGTCTATTATTCTGTGTTCGAACATATGTTAGCTTAACGTGGACAACTTTCTAATCCTAGTTTGCGCTTGATGATCCCAGCATTAAAACTAAAAGTATTCTGAAGTCGAAATTTGGAGTTATTACTTGAAACCTTGAGTTTTTACTAGAGTTTGTAGCACAAACACATGGTTCTTCAAGTGCAATCTTGGACTAAAAAGTTATATGCATAGACCATAATGCACTTGAGCACCGACTAGTACCTGTTTATCTTGATTTCGCACAGAAGTAGAATAGAAAGTGACAAAAAGTAACTTTGAATTCTATTTCAAGTACTAAAATTAGACCCGAGCCCCAGATAAAATAACCAACGAGTGGTATATTTCATGCATACGAATGTCGTGCGGAATACCGCGGGTATTTTCGTAGCCTAGATTTCCACTCACAGGTGTTTTGTACTTCAGATCTGCACATGTGCGAATTTCTGGTATAAAGTCAACCCATGTTACTCTCTTCAAAAATGAAGAATGCCGTGGAATGCACCGGGATACTCCCGTGACAACACGCTTAAACGAGTACACTCACGCTCATATATATCAATTTGATATCACACAATGACGAAAATTACGGGCTGCGTTATCAAATTCTGAATTGTGCGAAAAATTTGTATCGCAATCCCATACTACATCATAAGAGTTGAAAGTTCGTTCTCCTTTACAGTGTCGTTTTCCGTGTACAGTGTCCTATACCAATGCACAGACCTAGGTTCTTACCTACGTCAAATGACGTCACTCCTTCACCTATGGCAGCGACCACGGCGCTTCCCTCGTGGCCCTGAACAAAGGGTGCTGTCATGAAGTAATTTCCAATGCCACCATTTTTCCATATGGTCACATCCGAACCACATATTCCCACACTCTGCATCGCCAATTGAACCTCTACAAAATAAGACATTTGTTAACTGGCTGAGAATGAATTCAAACAGTAATTGCACGAATTCGTCTTGAAATCGAGGTGTTGTGTCCAAACTACAAATGGTTCACGTTTGCATTGTTAAAATTGATACTAAAACGAGGCATAGTGTCCTTAACACAATGCACAACTATCATTTTTTCGGCTCGGAAATGTGCAAGTAGTTAATTGATTGGGTATGCTGAAATTTCGATGTTGGTCACCAAAAGACCTTGTGAAACGTGACCCTCGTTCAAATAACTCAACACAACGACGGGACCTCGAAGTACAAAAAATTGCTGATTTTTGTGATTGTGTGTTGCTTTATACGGCAATTTCTCTCGTCTATAAAATCAAAGTTAATGTGCTGATTTTATAGCAGATTTGTGCATGTTAGGTAACAAACTACCACATTTAAAAAGTATACGGAATTCACAATGCCTGCCAAGACGTAGCGTCCAGCATTCACAAGAAATCTAAGATTTGAACCTCGACATTCCGTCGTGTTTAGGATGAAAACGTAAGACTGGAAAGTATAGTCAACTTTAGTTTTGATTCAAATGTTCGTCGATCACTCAGCCCACAGTCATCTAAGTTTCTATGTCTTAAAAGGTGTTGACTAAGATACCCGGGCTAAACTAAGTTGCTGGTTTGAAAAGAATTTTATTGAGATATTTAACCAGCGTGCAAGAAAGTGAAGGAAAAAGTTAACAATAATTCAAAACTGCGTTTTTATTTGATAAAATCAAGGCATTTCTGACATGCCTATTTCGGCGACAATACTACTGAAAAGTGCAATGTCGGAAAGCTCTTGTAAGCGAAGGAGGTGGAAGACAGCTCATGAAGCTGAAGAGTAGCGCGCCCGCCAACTAAAGGGACCCAAAGGAGGCCGGGCGTGAACTTTTTCCCTCCCTCATTAAAACAAATTTCCCATAAATATATGCTCTTTATACTTATGAACCTTCCCACGCATATGTCCCCAGTAGGAATTCAGTAATCCGTAGTGAGCTAGGTACTGAACTAAAAACACGGTCACAATTTGTTTACCTCCTTTGGCTGGTTCAGGAATTTTCGTCTTTCTCTACAAAACAATATCACAAACATTAGATGCTTGCCACCATCTTAACGGAATCTGATAAAACAATGCAAGGTACAGCTGAAATATTAGGATCCCGTAGAGAGTGGACTCAAAAATGGGACCCAGTTATAGGGAGCTTCCATTTTGTAATGACGTGTTCCAATATTGTGTAAGAGTTAATGCTGACTGAGATATAATCCTGTCATAAGGATTCCCCGACATTGGACCTTTGACCCATTTACCCTGAAACAGTTTAAGAAAAGATGCTTTGTAGTAAAAAATGATTGCTTCTTTTGAAGCCAAAGTTTTGAAAATACAAATAATGCTAAAAAAATTCAGGTGACTTCAGGTACTTGGAAAGTAACCTTTTGTGGGGTTTCGAACGCCCAAAATGAAACCTTTTGTAAGGATGCAACTCGGAAAAAGCACTCCATATTCTTAGGGATATTTTCTTGGAAAAGACATCCTTTCGTGGAGGAAGTGGTTGTGAAAAATCGTCCATGCACATGCATGTCCCGGATACCTTTGTATGGGAGTAACCCCCCCCTGTATCCCTATCGTCATAAATTTGCATCACTTTGTACCACTGCGCATGTCCACTGCCCTCTACTTATTTCTAAATGATGATGCATAGACTCGCTCGCATCAGTGAGTTTTGTAGTTCATCCCATACAAGTATATGTAGCAAATCACCCGAAAGGCAATAAATGAGCGCGACTTTGTTTTGAATAGATTGTAGCGAACTTGACCTCTTTAGCAAATTTGTAAGGTAACGACGTAACGACCAGGAATACACAGAGAATGTTCATCTAGATTTCATGCTAATGATTCCCGCACTTCGACTGTGAAAACGGATCCCTTGATAAAATTCTTCAATGAGCTACAACTTTTGCACATATCTCATAGCAGTCAATGTATTTTAATCCTAGGGCCCATGGAAAGCGGTGTGTCAGAACATCGAATGCTGTTGGCTCTTGTTTCCAGGCTTGGGGAAATTCAGAAAAGCTAGTGTCTCGCTAGAAAAGCAAGATCTCCCAGAGTAACGAGACAGTTATTGCACACTTTCTTGCCAGAGTACGTTTTGAAACAAAAGTCGCGCCCTCCCGGCTTTCCGGCTGTTGTGAAAAGTCTGTTCTAATCGTTGCAAGACTGTTATGACCGATACACCTGGTGTCCACTGACTGTTCCATAAACAGAAGCTGTCCGTCCACCTCGAGCCACACTATGCCACGATCCGTTTTTACGCGATTAAGCTGTAACGGTTCGATCGTACCCAAATACTCGGTCTTGCTATGAGTACAATTATCATGCTCGCTTTCAACGAACAAGCTTTCTGTATGTGTCCTTATAAAATTACACCAAAAACATCTCAGTCGCGGTCGTACTTTCTTTATTTTTGCCCCCTTCTGGGTGGCTGCACCCAGGTCAGCCGCGTTTACCTTTATTGTGCGAGTTACGCCTACTTGATTTCTTACAGTGCGACACATGCAATAACACCTTTGGCTTGCAGTTCACCTGCGAAGGTGGCGTTAGCGATATCATTGCGTAGCGCACAGACCAATCTATCTCGTAGTCCTATAGTTTGTCCCGAACTTTACAGTGCTGACTTAATTTCCGTAACTGAGCAACATAGTCTCTAACGAACTCCCCATTGGTTCAAGTTGTTCGCGCTTGTCACAGCCGAAAGCGTTCGGCAGTAACACTGACTAAGAGGACGCAACAGGCCATACATGTCTGTCCGTCTGTCAATACAACTCAAAATTGCAGGCACTTTTTGTCATTGGACACGTCGTTTTCCAGGAAATGTTGATCAGGTCGCACCACCATCCAAACTCCTCAATTTTGCATATGTTTCCAGACGTGTTACGGTTCGGCACCCATGAGAGTACCCAGGGAAAATTCTGCCAGGTCACCAGAAAAGCAGATATGTACCAGTACACACTACAAATTCAGAGCGAAATTTCAGAGAAAGTAATGAAAATTTTTTGATTTTTTCTACCACTTTACGAAATATATGTTCAGTGGAAATTTCATGTAGAGCGGATGAAAAATGCGACCTGTAGAGGGCGAATAAACCAACTTGATTCACAACAGAGCAACATACGTGGCAAACTTATTCGTCATGTAATAAAGTTTTGAGAGACTTGTGTTGAATTTCATTTCGGCACTGGTCAATATACAATTCGCCTCTGCAAACAGCAAAGGCCAGTGCTCAAATGCCTCACATTACTTCTTGCTTCATTGGGCATTGCAACTACCGCAGGTAAACTAATTGTTTTGCAAAATTAAGGCCAAAACTTGTTCTAAGACGTTTCTGCCTGTAGCTCCTATAGTACACAAGTCTGTTGTGCATAGCATCACATCTACTTACAATTTCCATCTGACCCGGGGCCACAAGAAAAAGAGCCAAATTATTCTCGTTGACAGCCATGGCTTCTATGCTGTGTTCGGAACTGAACTTAATACTGCTGTGCGTGAACTTGGAATCCTGCTTAATCTCAAGATTAAGCGGAAGTGAGTGTTGCGTAAACTTGGAATTGAATATTCTTTACGGCAAAAAGGTGAAATTTTTGTTCGGTGAAAAGAATTTTTGTAATTATTGGCCTCTCGATCAACCATTTTCTCCTTTACCGTAATTTGTCTCGCTGAACCGGAGGAAGATGTGAATGGCTAACTCCACACTCCAAGTTCACGCAACACTCACTTCCGCTTAATCTTGAGATTAAGTAGGATTCCAAGTTCACGTTGAGCAATACAACACTGAGGTCACACAACGTTTACACAAGACCTGCCTCCCGTTCAGTAACGCTAGGACCTCGCTAAAAAGCAAGACTTCGCGAGATTACGTGAGATATTGCCGTGCATTTTAAATGAAAACACGTGACTTTGACTAGGTTTTGGCTAGGTCCTAGCGTAGCGTCTACTGAACGCACGCCTGCATTCAACGATCATCAGGTCATTGACGGGTGTCACGCCGCTGGTGTCCGGGGGGGGGCTACCCGACAATATTTTTAACGGAAGATGAGCTGGAAATTAGGATACTTAACCATTTAGAGAGTGAAGCCGAATAAAGAGACCAATTTGTGTGGAGCTTATGTGAAAAAGTCAGAAAAGTCGTCCTTTGAAGGGGTCAGTTCGATGAACTTAACCCTTCCGTAGCCATTCTTAGACAGATTCAATTTTCATCCAAACTAAAAATACTCACTACAAGAAGGGATATCAAATCTAAGTACAAAGCTGCTGATTCTTTTAAATATGATATTCAAAAAATTAATGTCGAGCCTTAGAAGTGGGGCTCTTGTATTTACATAGGCGGATTTAGGGGGGCCCAACTTTCGGCTGAACTGTGTTGCATTAAACTCCGTTTTCTAAAGTCGTAAACTAAAATGCAGCTGAAAAGGCCTCTTTAACCCTAGAATGATATCCATGTTATAAGTCCAATCTGGGAACCCTTAATTTACATAGGCGGATTTAGGCCTCCCCCCCCTTGGCTGCCGCAAAAAAAATAAAACAGTAAGAGCGCAGGGAAATGTTGAGTTTATAAATTAACCCCGGTAATTAAAATTATATGGATGAAAAAAAATTTAAATGTGTGCAGTTTTAGTGTTGGGGAGGGGGGGGGGCTCAAATCCAATTTCAAGTGTCAAATTCGGAACACGGCGCATTCGTAACGGAACTATCACGGCTAAGTATAGGCTCTCCCGCGATATCGCAGGCTACAGGCAGCGGCGCTGCGCACTACGACTCCGTTTCCGTCGTCTGCTCCACTGTGCAATGAAGAAAATTTACTTCATTTTTTAAAGAAAATGGAACCTGAGTGACGATGAAAAAACTGCTGGTAAGATGTGAATTTTAATCGAAGCCTTAGTGAATCACTCAGAAACTCGCAATACTCTCTTTGCCAAACCTTATTTTAAGACGATTTCCAAAGCAATCCCGTCATTTTTGCCAAGACGAAAAATGGATTTGGTCTTTTTGGCATTTGAAGACTATTTTAAATACGACAAATTTGTTAAGAATAGATGGCACAAAATATAAAAGTGTAATAAGCATTACAAAAAAGAAGTAGGTTTCGCGCGCAAACGCTGTGGACCATAAACAAGTAGGTCTCTTAGTATGAGATTAGTAGTTCAATTGTGGTGGTGTAGTGGCAACGCACGCGTGCACTAATCGCCAGGTCGTGAGTTCGAGTTTTTGCTACATGCAGTTTTTCCTGTTTGACACGTTCTCCGTTTTTTTGCCTTTTTTCGTGAATAATACTTCAGGAATCAAGGAAAATGCTTGATTTTTAGAGGTAAAAACAGAAAAATTTCCTGGGCGGGAGGGGGGCAAACCCCCCTCCCGACCTCCCCCCATTCGGTGCTATGCGCATCTACAATAGTGGTTCAGTTTACACAAATTCTTACAGCCGGACAAAATGTTGGGCCCCCCCTTATGATATCCTAGATCCGCCACTGATTTATGTAGGGGACCTGGTAGAAGGCTGTCGAAAAGCGAGGGCCTACCTTTTGCAACAAATTTTTTTATAAAAAGATAATATTAAAAAGCTTCTGTAGATTTGTGCAATTGGAAAACAGAACATTTCATGTCAAACTCCAGAAGCGAATTCAACCCTTTTGTATGAAATTTTGTCAGCAAAGGCACCTTTTCGAACTTGGTCGAGAAAAAACACCCTTTTGAGCGCTATCTCCCGTACAGGCTACCACTTCTGTGGATGCAGTGACTTCGAGAGGGGTCAATTAAGAGAATCAGTAAGCAAAGTTTATATTCCTCTTACTGGGTTTGAGCACTTCCGCTTCAAGTAATGAAGCCTATGTGGGTGACAGCACGTGACTTGCGTGACCTCCACGGCAAGACTCGTGTATTCTTATTCGAATGCACCAGACTTTCGGTGACCACCAACTATTAAAACTGAACTTTTATCTAATCGGAAGAAAACTAGTTTTTCCAAATCTTCACTGAGATGTGCGCCGAGCGCTTGGCAGCTGACATAATCGTGTCACCCAAGTGCACCGAAGCACGTGCAAAACAGTTACGTTAACAACACGGTACCAAGCTGTTTGAAGCTGACCTGACTTCTGAACGAAACTCCGTTGGTGTGAATGGGTTGGTAGGCCTAATCTATAAGAGTCAGAATTATCGTGGATATACCGATATTCCGCTGCGTATACCACTTAATCCCCCCAGCATTGTAAATATAATACAGTTTGAAATAACAACATCCAGAAAACGAGAAAATAGAAAAAAGGGACTACAGTTGAAAGTTTTTGAGGTCCACGGACATACGAGTGTGACGGATGAGAATACCCAGCGTCAGTGTGTCATGTCCACATCACGCAAGTTTCTTGTGCAAACGTGTGCAGCCATATACGCTCTTCTTGGTTGTCCTGATGAAAGTGTGAGGCGTAGTCAAATACTTAGCTGTCGTTACCACAGCAAACGCAAGGCCCGCCATTCCTTATGATACCCTACAACATGGGGAAACGAACAGCAATTTCTGACGACTTTTCACACTAAACACAAAGGAAGATGACTAGTGCTGGGAATGGTTATACCGATTTTCTGTGATGTCATATATGCTCGTAATTTGAGATCAGCTAATTAACATATGTGTATCGTACTAGCGTTAAATAGTGTTTGCCGGCGTTCTAATTTGACAGTTGATCTACCGTTGCAGTTGTTTTAGATGTTTTTGGTATAAAGTTGTTGGCCCACAATAGGTTTTTCTGCCACAGTTGATCGAATTTACAATTTTATTAAAAATTGGCGCCTGTTGGGTTAGCTAGGGATTTTAAGTTTTGTGCTGTTTGTGAAGGTCACAATTGGCACTTGCTTGATTTTTAATGATCTGCGTGAAAGATTGCCAATTGATGACACCTGGTCCCACTTTTTGCTTACTCGCGGCTTTTCTTGAATCTTTCCAGCTTGCAAGCGGGACGTTCAGCAGGAAATTCGGGTATCCTTCAGACATTTAGGATTTGTAAAATATCTGTCTCGTAGACATCCACTTTTAGCTTGATTTCTGTCTGGAGAGTTTTGGCAGTCTGGATGCACTGTCATCGCATGCAAAGGATGGCTTTTGGGTGAAAGCTAGTGATTTAGTGTATTTTTGCATAAATTTTAAGTAGCCGGCTGCACTTCCGGTAGTTGTAAAAGACTTAAAATTGACTTTGAAATCAGTTTCAATAGAATTGGTGCAAGGTTTTGATGTTTTTGGCTCAGTACATTGTTCATATTTTCAGATTTTGTACATCCTGTGAAACAGCCAAGAACTGGTTTTTCAAGCTGGAAATCGGCAAAAAATGTTACCGTACTCGCGAGACACTCGCCTTTAGCCGCGCAAGTGATTTCCTGAGGTCTTGTGAGGCTTTGCTTTTCTCGCAAGAAAGTTGGTCTACCTCTCGTAGCACTTGGTAAGAACACAGGTAATACGTATGCAGGGGACTTCTGTCTCATTTGCTTTAGCCTTATGAAGCTTTGCAACGGCAATTATGATGGGCGTGGCCAACAGAAAAGTCGATGGTGGCAGTGGGGAATGGAAAAAAGGGAGTGGAAAATGGGTGTCAACTGTCTCGAATGCAGCAAAATCAATAAGTGGCGAGAGAGGGAGGGGGGGTTAGCAAATAGTAGTGGGTGGATATAGGGATTAGGTGGCGAACAAGACAAGAATCTGAGACGGAGAGGCAGTGAGTTAGTATAGGTGGGTGTGAACTGCAGGTTATTACCAAAGTAGTTAGCAATTTTAACTGTAAAATGTCATGCAGAAATGAAATAGTTAAGACCTAGCTAAATACTTATTAGCCGCTGGTAAAAGAAGAGATTGACGAAACGCCCGCGTCTAGACCCAGCGCTACCTATGCCCACGTGATCGACCATCGGCAGTATTAGGTTCATTATGTTCCCTCTAGTTGTTTGTGATGTTTGTTTTTTGTACGTTTTTAATGTTTATTAGAGGAACCATAATTCTCATTACAGTAAAAAGATAACAATTGTCATATTACAAACTTATGATTGTACACCAACAAAGATAATAAAAATACCATTCACGCCACTTGTTTCTAATGATGATGCAACCCACTAGAATGCAAAGTGATTCAAGAGATTTTTTTCTAATCGCTTGTGGTGTAGCCGCTATGGGGACTGCACCCAACTTCGCCCCCCCCCCTGTTCTTAGTGTGATAGTGCACGCATGCGTATAAACCTGGGGAATACACTGTGTCGTCAATAGCCAAAGAGGGCCCCAAGGTAACACGACACCAGGCATTCCTGACGTACTCTCCGGCAACAAACCCCGACCTCCTCCTCCGCAACACCCATGCACACTGACACACGTGCGCACGAACGCACTTACTAACGCATCCTCCAGTTTTCAAGAAGATGAGAGAATCAATGTCAATTAATGAGCTTGATAGTTAGCAAAAGCATTTTTGTTCTGGCTCCTCATTGTTTTTTCTCATAGTCAGATATGATTCATTGCTCAAGAAGACATCTTGTCTCGGCGTATATGTATCGGTCTACTAAACGTTTACTGGAGCTTTGTGGGTTTTGGAAGCAACACAAAGTTCAATGATTGCGTCAAAATCCAATGGATTTTTCGGCTAAACGCAATTCTAGTCAAGTGCTCCGCATGCCGCGTAGAATCTCCATTTTAACAAATGTCTCAGAATTGAAGAGTATGAATGACATGTAGTTTATAGACTACACAATTTCTAGTAGTTTATTCTAGCTCATCGGCATAATCCAATTCTAAGTTTTTTTAAAATGTTAAAACATTCACTTACAACTCTTCACGTATTTATGTTTCCTAATTTATTATATAAATTATTCTTTCGTTTGTCATAAAGCAGGCTTGAGTTGGCTCGCCATGTGACAAAACAAACGCTGAAAGCTATTTTCAGGGGTCAATTTTTCGTGGCACTTTTTTATAATTTCATTAGATTAGTAACCTTTTTATTCACTTGAAGTAACATTCATTGTTAAGTTCAAGGTAAATATGTCGCCAAATTCGAATAATTCACGTTTACGGCTTCAAATACATAGCAGACGCATTCGGTCCATATAGCATTCAATTTTTACTTGTTAGGAAAGAGTATTAAAAGCCACTTAAATTTGTTTCCTAAGCACGCACTAAATTTTTAATGTACAGCTTTGTATATGGCTTACTGTGAAATGTGTGTCGCTGTATTGTGTGTTAAAATAACGATTGCCTAATGCACCACGCTTGATGTGCAGCGAGTTTTTTATGGTTTGTATGATGGGTTAGCTTTCTCAAATATCTTTTTGTAGCACCCTCTTTCTGAGATGCTGTCTTTTTTATTTTTCTACTCAACAAATGTCAGAATTTCCATTGTCGAAAAATGAACGATGTCAACTAGCTGTTTGTGGTACGCATCAGGGACATCTATTGGTAAACATATTGGATCAGCATTCTGAGAACAGTCTTATACAAGTCTCAATGCTACACCCTAGCATCTGAAACTTGTGTAAATCACTTACATCTGGTTCTTGATTGGTCAGTCTATGTACAACCTTCACTGACGCTACTTGTACCATAAAATCCTGGCATGCCTTACGTGAGGGCGAGAATCTCACGAATAAACATGAACACATAAGATTTCACTAGACTATCGCCATGTATAACAAGTGAAGCACATCATCAAACTGTCTAGTTTCCTTAGCGAGATTCTTGCGTCTATGAAATTAAACCCAGATGATAAACGTGGGGTTGTGGCATTTTTTTAGCCATACAGGACATATGTGCACTTTAGTTTCGTATATCATAGATTATCCAAAAGGGAACAATGTGCACTTATTATCATTGAGCAACAATTATCTCAGAAAAATACAGGAAATGAGCGAAATTGGCAATTTGAAATATATAAATATCTAAACCTTGAACCCTTGTGGAAGTATAGATCACAAACATTTTTCAGTCTGGTCTGCACGCCACCTGTTGGAAATTTGAAATGTTGAAAAACGCTTCAAATCAGATTATAACTTAGTATGGTCAAAATCGGGCCAAATGGCGTTTTTCCGTGATCTTCACCAAACTCAGATGCTGCATGTTTTTGTTCTTCTTCACGCCTTTTCATTCTGTATGTTCTTCGTAAGGGAAGACCACAGATATTAATTGTTTCACTGTGGTATCCTGTTGTTCACGTTTTGTTTTAGACATGAAATACCATTTTATCTTGTCTTAATTATTTGTTATGTCACATATTTACTGTCATTCGTTTATATATACTGTGTGCATCTCCTATTAAAATCAGTCAATCAATCAAGCTCGCTTGAATCAAAATGATTATCAAACGGGAACTTCATTACACAAAACATATATTTGACCAAGATTTTCTTATCTTGCGTCTTAGAAACCAAGCGTATTTGTCAGACATATTGCACGCAACTAATTTAAACTTTAGCTCCTCTCATGAAAAATGCGCTTTTAAAACCATTGAAACATCAGTCTAGTCCCCTTGGAAATGTCACCGAAAAAGGTATATTGAACGCTGATCAACAAATCAATACACTTCGTTATTGAACACATAACAAATCACGCTTAGCTGATTATTGCTGATATTTTATTGCCCTTTCTATTCATTGGTTGAAGGCACGGGTACAATTCATTAGACCTCACTACCTTTAGCTACTGTATAGAATCTTTATCGACACCTGGGGTTCTCAGCGAGCCTGCGCGTGTTTGGGTTTTTAAGCGAGGTATTCGAAGTCGCGGCGGACCTTTCATTTCGTGCATTTTGGAGACCAACTGATAAAAATGTCAGGGGACGACTATGAAGTTCCGGTTAGTCACGATTTCCAAGGTGATACGGACAACTTGGACACCTGGGAAGCGGACCAAGTACTGGGAAAGCACGGAAGGACTTCTTCCCCCATCGATTACGTAAGTTCATGTTTTGGTAAAAATTTAGGAATTTGTGTCTTGCATTATATCAAACGAGTGTACTCGCTCTAATACTTAGGGTCAAATCATACTGCGTAAACATGGAAAAGGTAAACTGGACAAGCCAGTGTTCCTTCACTGAATCAGTTTTTCTTGTAAGCAACCTGAAGCTTGGCAATCTTTTGAGAATTACTTTGCTATTCGCGTCTAGTCCACCACAAAACACTTCAGTCACTCAGTTCTGGGCTATGATAAAAGCACCTCTTGTGTGTTTGTGTCGCGATCACCGAATTAGCTGGCCAGATGAATTTTAGCCCTTCAGTGTAATTACCGTTATGAACTACGCTAGATGAAACTTTTTGAATCCCGAATTTATCCTTGTGCAAGGAGACGAATCACGTACGATTAAACAAGTTTCAAGTGCGTTCACACAAATACTTCTGTCGTCTCGTCAGAAGTAATACGCCCGCTTGAATATGTGTTGTTCACTGGTACTGATCCATATATTTCTACACGAGAAGTGTGTGTGAAATTTCTTTATAACTATTGTCATTGATGCCAACTTCTGTGCAGATGTTTTCTTAGTCGTCTAATCTAGATAACTATTAGTGTCTATCGTTTGACAGAGCCTCTTATCGGCCTATATCAATTTGTCATTGGGTATGAATGAAAATACGGTTCAGACAAGAATTCTTAATATTTAGTATATGGTTTTCAGTATGTTCGCTTATTTTCAAAGCCGTTTACACATTACAGTACTTGGTGAATGCATTGGAAGTGCACTTCAAAACAGTTTTAGAATATTATCTAAAACATGGATGATAATGCAGTTGCCGAAAAAAATGCCAAGGCTTGACAGCAAACACTCTATCGGGTTGCAACTCGTCTAAAATATCAATAATACGCTGCTCAATATTCTAAATAGTTTTTGTTGCAACTACATGTACGTTGCTAACATTTGTTTGTACACTTCAGTTTTGGACCCAATCATTAACATTTTTTTACGTTTTAGGGCTATGAAAGCTTCAACATCGGAGACAGAAGCTCTGTAAGTATCGTTGTAGGAAAATTATTAATTAATTTTTGTTGCCGGTATTGTGTCTTTACTTGCTCAACAAAACCTTTATGTCAATTTTTCTTTACGTTCTCTATCGTTGATTTGACCGAGTTATTGTACCTCAATGCATGAAATCTAACAACGAATAACAGCAGGAAGAACGTAATAAAATCTCACCCGCATGGAACTCGATTAGACTGACTACTCGCTCGGTCACTGACCGTATGCAAAAGGGCCGTGCGTCGTCGTTTGAAAGTCTTCCAGGACTGATTCTTTGTGACCTGAAGGTTGGATGCAACCCTTTCGTACGGATTCTTGGACAGGTACTTTTTATCACAGCAAACCTCAAACAATACAAGAAGAGATGACTTGTCAAACATGAGTATAGTCTTGCAACATAGCTAATAGTGAAAATATTAAAAATCCGTTTGGTAAGGAATTAAATCAGATATCCTTAAGAACGTGTTCTTGTCGGAAAGGCAGCGTCCTTTCGTAGGCAAATTATTCGTGAAAGGTAACCCCGGCATCCAGTGAGCAATGCGTAATATGTTCACGAAAGTGCCCAACCCGCGTAGGAAGCAAGCCCAAAGGCACGGCGTCATGGTTGTATACGTAGTGTTTTAGATATTTGACGGTTGAGTATTCAAGGTACTTGTTCTAAATTTTAATTCAGTACGAAAGGTCTTTGGACTAACAGCTTTTACCCAACAAACTCAATCAGAATATAAGATTCTCTTATTACCGTGACAGATATGGCCTTTACAGAATTTAAACCACCACTAATGAAGTGAACATTAGTAGTAGGAAATGTGATACGAAAAAGCGCCAACAGCTCACCT
>NMRA01000286.1:360502-450128 GCA_002633005.1 Phoronis australis | reverse complement strand
CCCCCCCCCCCCCCCCCCCCTCATGGGAAATTGGAATCTGGTCGTGACAACCATAGGCCTTACTGGACTGGATACTCGGGGGAGTATATGGTCAAAACTGGCCCAAACACAGGCGCGTAAGATTTTTTCACCCAAGATCGCCACCTCACTTCCCGCGGTCGCCATCAATTGCAGCTCCGGTCGCCACAATTTCATCGCCCTCTCCCGGGCCCACGATCACTGACTTTATCGTCCTCACCTTGTCGCTTCAGAATTTCTTGTAGTCAACTAGACGTTGACAGTGTTCTATCCTCTGTGGAACAATGTTGATAATTTGAATGATGTGTTAGTGATAAGCAATATAGAAAGAGTAGTGTTCTTCCTCAAAAGAGGGCAGCAGTATTTTTGTGGTCAAAGAGATAGCCCTACACAGCCTGACACTTATATTTCCTCATAATATTCGTAATCTGATGCCGATTAAATTAGCCTGCATAATGTTTGCACCCCTGTGATTGTATGCACGTTGATGATCTTGTAAAACTTTTATCCCGACCCAAGTTTTTTCGTTCATGATGTTTTTATATAACTGAAATACTTTAAAGTCCTCACAAAAACGTATGGCGTATCATCAGACATTACTTCTGCAATTTAACTGTTTATTGAATGTGGATTTCCCAGCAAAACGTCGTTGCATAACTTATACTTCTTTTAAAAACGTGCACTCGCTAATTTCTAAATAAACAAGAAACAAAAATCCCAGCCACCTTTTGCCGTTACCAAGTAACATGGACGCTATTCTTTGCTGGGGGTCGCGTCGGTCCCGCCTACCGAGCAAAATTTGACCTATTAAATCGCAGTACGGTGTTCAGCCCTTTGCTGTGTGCGTGCGTTCCCGCAACTCACTCCCTGTGTTTTGCCAGCTTCAGAGTCCTAAAAATAACAACGGGGTTCTAAGTTCTTGCTCTGGATCTACGAGTTGGTTGTTCGGGGAAGAGCTAGTTCTTGACATTCGCTTGGCTCTTTTTGACGATCTCTTTCCGTTTTGAGGCGCCATCTTGGAGCGAAGCGAAGTGGTTGTGCGACCGGTGATTTTTTTTGACACGGTGTGAGTCTACTGAGCGCACGTGCCTGGTTTCAGTTGGCGCAAGCGTCCAGGATAAACGCCAATGAGCTATCTGGACGACGAAAGAGACCAGCGGTTGGAGAAAGTAATACAGGTATGCCGTAGTAGATTGTGTGACGTGGATCCTCCACAGAATTCTCAATCTCGGCCAGGTTCGCATAGCCTACAACTAACACAAGTAATCTCAAACGAAATCGATCTGTATACGTCTTGACAGTCAGGATTCTGAAATGTTCATCGCAATAAGAGGTGCTATTACGTTTAACTTTAATGGCTTTTAAGTGAACATTTTCAGTTTATCTCAATGTTTTCTTATCACATCGTGTTCAAGGCACAATCGACCACTCCGACCTACGGCTATGTAGGCCTACTCGACTTACATCTTTCACGCAACCTGCAAAGCGTATTTGAGTAATGTTGCATTTTAGTCTTCGAAATTGTGAAATGATGAGAACTGTTTAATTCTGCTGAATAACGCCTGTTCAGTGGATGTACTGTAAGTTCTGAATGACGTCTGGGCCCAGTTGCATAAAAGTTATCCGCCGTACAGTAACAATGACGTCGCATTATCACACATCACGTTGCTATTGTTGAACGATGCACCTGACGTCATGCAACAATCCAACTTATCCAGCGGATAACTTTTGAAGCTTTATGCAACTCAGTCCTGGTGGATTAGTTAGCCAGCTAATATGTGGTAGACCTGTCTCCACTGTACTTATTCGATTTATTATCAAAAGCTGCCACACTAAATATTTATATCTGCATGTTACGTAATTGTTTCATCAGAAAAGTCCAAAGAAACATTTTATGAATTTCGAACACTTCTTGCTCTTCTGAATAGTTTTAAGCTGTTGGTACATTTGCTACATGTAAAATTGATGTGAAATAGCAAACGAAACAGTTTAGCTTTCTTGTAAGTGATCCACCAACCTCTGCTACTCAGTATGAGACTCTGTATAGTGTTGCAGGTGTTGAGTTGGTAATGCTCCTGGGGAACTTTAACCAACGGAAAATTATCGTATTGGGAGCTGGAGATAGCTTTTGAGAGAAATTGTACTGAATACCATGAGCAGAATCAAAATTACGTGTAAATAAATTTGACCCTTTTTGGTGTTCTTTGATTCTTTACAAATACACTCAATCCTATTTTCAGTGCGATTTTCTTGGTGACATGTTAAGAAGGGTTGGTTACAAACCATGTTGTCCTGTGGCTATTTGATTGCATAGTCATGGCCGATTTTGGATAGTTCTTATACTTCATATTTATGACAAAACCTTGAAATGCAAATAATCTTAGTTTTCTCTATGTATTTGTAATCAATCTGTTATTCACAAGTAACTGTTGGAATATTTATATTAATTTTAAAGAAAATCAGTTGAGCTTGCTAGTACAGGACCATTGCCCCTTTGCTTTGCGGCAGTGTGGGTGATTGTAGTGCATAACTTTCTTGAACAGACTAAAGGGATTTGACAGAATGTACCGCCTTCACCAGTCTGCAAAACTAAGACCGTCTGCATTTGAATCAGAAATCAATGCACCTTGTTCATTTATCAATAGGTCAATTATGTCAATACCTGAGCAACTAGGTATTCATATACTGAACAAACTACTGTGCATGCTAGTATTTGATCTGGCATTCCGTATTGATCAAAATTGAATGTAAATCATGAATGATGTCTGATTTTTACCAAGATGAATTTTGATACGTGTACAAGCTAAAATTAATGAACATGTTTAAACCTGGTTTAGATTTCATGCAACAAGTTTCTTTGCAGTTCCTTTTTGTAGTGTTTTGTAACTATCCAACATTTTATCTTCAATAGCAACATATCATCCCTGCTTGCAGATATCAGCTGTACTAGTAACTGTATCCCTTTATAAGCATAAATGCTCCCTTTTAACTGGTTTTAATAGGTCTGCCATTTTTAAAGCTCCTGAAATTGTGTAATCACAGTGGGGTCAATTGAAAACTAAACCTGTAGTTGAATGGGGCAACTAATTTCATGTGTTCTCCAAGTACATTAATATTGTGTTGCAGTGTTGTATGAGCAGGGTAATGCCCGACCAAGTTCAGTAAAACAGGGTTACGAGTAATTACATTAAGCATTGCTTTGCACATTTTGTGTTAATAAACCATAATTTAATCAAATTTGAAATTTAAACACAAAAACTGCTTATTAGACTCTATTAACTTACTCATTCAATATTTTTATTTCACCACTTTAGTCAACTTCAAAACATTAGGTGCTGATTAACTTTATTCAGTTAAGAAAGACATAAAACATTTAATTTGGCTCCTTTATGGAGATAAAATCATTTTAAGTTTGCATCTATGACCCAGAACAAAATAAGACTTGTGTGTAATGACAGGTTTATGTACTTCATGCTGAAGGTACATTGGTGAAGCAAGGTTTTGCATTGATGGATCCGTCATCCTGCTTACAAGGGAAAAATCTTTTTTTACAGCGACAGTTACTTCATGGCATTAAAAAAATTCCACTTGTTGGAAAGTAACTACGAATATCTTAGCATAATTTCAATTTGTGCACCTTTCATCAATCAATGTTTAGGCAGTCTCTCACCTTTGATAAGATAAGCTATTGCTGATGTGCGTTCTTGTGCAAACAAATTTGTTCATAGTTTTTGCATCCCTGAATATTAAATTCAAATTTTGCATTTGTTCTTTGAAGCAAATTTTGCCTGTTAACTTTTTTCAGAGAGAGTGATTACTGTTTTTGTCAAATTGGTTATTCGAAGTTTATTGCAAATGGAGTAGACAGATGTGATTTATACATGCAGTTTTATGCTGTTATGTGGACTTATTGAAAAGATAATGTCTTGAGATATATTCTTTAGTGCACACATCGTTCCCTGGGGACGGAAGTATACTGCAATATTGACAAGTTTGTCTATGTTACCAGATCACATTGTTGTAATGTGTTTCTGTTAATTATTTCCAATTAAGGAGCTGTGTTACACATAAATATTGATAGTCTGTCACTGGCTGAACTTGGTAACATAAGATTGAGGAATCCAACTGCAAATTTGTGTGATCTATAAATTTGTGTATTGGTGGACTGATAGCCAGTGTAGTTTTCTCTACTTGGGTTATAGTACTGTTGAGTAAGATCACCAATGTAAGTTGATGGTTTTGATGTTTTTGTCTTGCCTTTTTGGGGCTCTTACAAATTCAGTGGATTTCATTGGCTTTTACCTTTAAAATTACAAAGTGTAGTTCGGATTTTAGTTAAAAGTGGAATATGTGATATTTGAATGGGTAACAGTGTTACTCTTTTATAGAAACTCGAGGATACTGTTCTGAAGAGCGGTGAAGACCGGTATTCTTATAAGGGAGACGATCAAAGCCCTTCGACTAAGGTACCCGCTCGTATACGAGAGATCATCACCAAAAATCTGTCAACTGACGATTCCCAGTTGCCTGCACCCGGCACCATGTCGACACCAAACGTTCTCCAGATCCAGGAGGAGAATCGCATGTTGCAGGCGGAGTTGAACCGCGTGGAGGATCTGCTGGCTGCTAGTCGTGCTGAGCGAGATGAGATCGGCATCAAGTACAACGCACTTAGTGAGAAGGTAGGTACAACTCTGGTGTTCCAATCTGTGTTGAAGGTTGATGTCTTGTTTCTAGAAAAATTAGGAGGGCTCTGCCAGCCTAGCTTATTTGCCTGCTTGAAATCAGGAAACTGAAAGCCTTTGAAAGTCACTCTCTGTACTTGAAAAGGTAAGACATAAAATTTTAATATTATAAAAGTTTAATAAGAAAAGTTGCTTATCGGAGTTGGAGACCAGCTTAATGTTTTTTCTCGAGAAATAGGCCCCAAGCCTCGATCTTTCAAAACAGATCTGAAGCTGGGTCTTTCATACGTTAAGTCCGGGGGCGCATTCCAAGAAACTGACTGAAGTTCATTTTTGACTGAAGTCTAAAATTTGTCTCAACTCCAAAACTTTGAACTTCACATCCGGTAAGTTAGTCAAAATTAAGATATAACGTAAGTGTAAAACTTGAGCCAAACTCTCTCTTTCTAGAAACAGACTTGAGACAAATTTAAATTTGATCTTAAAATTGACTGAATTTTAAGATTTGCCTTGGCTAAGTCAGTTTTCTACTAACAAGACCCAGGATGTTTGCAATTTATGTCACTAGGTAGAAAACTTTCATGTCTAGGAACTGGCATCAGTCTTGCATTACAGCCCTCCTTTGTCATCAACCTATGTTTGATAAAATTTTCCAAGAAATGTCATGTTGTTGAATGCCTGTGTTTGCTGAAGTCAGTTTCTCTGGTGTGTGTGTTTGCATTGGCAGAGTTGTCCATCTTGACTAGAGCAAAAAATTCTGATAAGTTATGAATTGCTTTTTGTTGGAAATTCCCTGGCTGTCTGTGTTGCAGACTTCTTACGGACTTTGAATTACGGTATGTCAGACGTCATCGTAACAGCAAACAGCGAAAACAAGTTACTTTTGGAGAATAATGGGTTGAATATTTGCAAAAAGAACGCTTAACCAAAATGTAAACACACTTCTGATGCGTTTTCGTTGAATCGAGCATATCTTTTTATGGTGGGAATGAACACAAGGTGTCACTCATCAATAATCTTGGGGAATGTCCACCTGGAGTCTATGGCCCTGAAATTTTGGACTGACGCCTGTTCTGAAAGCAATGGTGATGACACCAGATTTGAACTTCTTTATAAAATTCAATATTTGCCATTAGGAATATCCATTGTCATTTTATTGGATGAGATATGCTTAATAATAGATTGGAACTTATGCAAATGCGACATTTAATATGACCTGCCCTAGGCTGTTACTGGTGTGTCTAATCAAACACTTTGCCCTTGGGGGTAACACTGTGCCAGATATATTTGAAGTAAAAAAACAGGGCGGGTTTTGTGATTGATAAATGTGGAAGGGCAGGAAGATTACATTTATGTTGAGGAGTTTACAAGAAATGAGGCCATCTGAAGTACTGATGAGCTTGGTTGCAGATTATTGTCGGGGAGGGGGAGAGTCCTTTATCTGTAGATTGATTGAGTTTGCATCGTTCTTGCACCCGAACAAAATTATTTGTTTCTGTTTTTTTTTAATTATTTACCTTTTAATTTTGCTAAATGTAGACATGCTATTTTAATTTTGGGTGAAAAATTTAGCAGTAACACGAAATAGTTATCGGTTAACAAAAGTAAGATATTTGGTGTGGCTTTTTAATTACTGTGAAAAGCACTGTTTAGTGATGTCCATGAACTTGAATACATTGGCAAGTAGCTTTGAACTGTTAGTTGTGCTGTGCCATCTGTCCGCATGGTCTGCTTCAAAACATGTGCATCTGTCAGAGTGTATTTGAGTGTGCCTGGAAAAGTTGTCTGTGTGTGTGTATGTGTGTGTGTGTATGCATGCTGGTGGTTCATTGACCTTGGAGGAAACCCTGGTGTGCAGTCCTGCTGGACACTGCCTTCAACAGGTGAGTCATTTTCAGTGATTGAGTGGTGGGTGCAGTGCCCATATCAGCATCAAAATCAGTATTACCGTTTAGTGGTTTTTAAACAGGTTGGTTATGGTGAAATTTTGTCAGTTCAAAAGTGAACTCATAACACACTGAAGGAATTATTGGAAGTCTCAAGCAGAAGCTCAATCCACCTCTCAGCCAGTTGTAAGTGAACATAACCTTAAATCTATTTGATTTTCTATGTTATCATACCTGGTCTTGAAAAAGTTACCCTTTAATGGCCGGTTGGTAGCTATCGTCTTTCATGTTTTGATTAGATTGACCTAAAGCCCATGGTTGGTATTGTACAGGTAATGTACCTGTACAAGGTGATGAAATGATTGTGTGTAGTCCCCTGGCTTGTCTACCTGGCTTTTGTCACCAGCAGTTTACTTAGGGAAACCAAGTGTGTAGGGTGTTTGTCTCTGTGTGTGGCGCTGCAGCATTTCTGCATGATAGTCTTAACTGGGTTAGGTTATGTAGGAGGCTAAAGAAATGTCCACATTTGGCTAACTTCAAAATTTCTGTCTCAAAAATGACTGATAGAATTCACATTAAACTGTGCTCGATATGATGTGTTGAAAAGATCCACTTTTGAATGTGGGGCTATTAAAAATGGAACTTTATGATTTCATCAAATAAAAACTGAATTGTAATTTGGAGAACTTAACAGTTTATTTAGAGATTTCAACTTGAGCATTTACATAAAACGAATTGCTGAAATTGTACTTTACTTCTTTGCTACATTTTACTAAAGCGATATTTTCACATCACTTTATTTATGGCAAATTGACATGAAGCCAAAAATCAAATTCTACAGACTTTGTTCTTTCAGAAAATGTATACTTTTACTGTGTTAAAATTTGAAGTTTTGTTAATACTTATGGCTAAATACAAAGACATGTCAATAAGACTCTACACACCCTAACATGAGCAAGTCTTGAAGTATCATTGACTAAAATCATCACTGGCTCAGTACTTGACCCCTTGACCCTGCATAACTTAATACAACCATAACACCAACTACACGGGTGAGAAACAACATGACCGCCGGTCCTCTTAAATCGGACCGCCTCACCCAAAACAGGACCTCCGGGGATCAAATGGGACCGTCGCACCAGAAAATGGGACTGACGCACCTAAAAACATGACCGCCCCACCAGAAAACAGGACCGCCGGGGACTGAACATGACCGCCGGGGATTGAAACCGCATATTGTCCGGCGGTCATGTTCAGTCCCCGGCGGTCCTGTTTTCTGGTGGGGCGGTCATGTTTTTAGGTGCGTCAGTCCCATTTTCTGGTGCGGCGGTCCCATTTGATCCCCGGAGGTCCTGTTTTGGGTGAGTCAGTCAGATTTAGAGGACCGGCGGTCATGTTGTTTTTCACCCGTGAACTAGAACACTCATTCTGCCTATATTTTGTATCTTGGTAACATCCAAGTCCCCAAGAAAACTACACTGCAGTTGTCTTTCTTTAGAAATGGTTGAATGATTATTGAGACAAATTAGTGTTACAGTTATAATGACATCTCCAATCACTTCAATCTACCCTCATTATGTCATTATACTCACTGTGGGTCATGTATTGACAGCTTAATTTCCACTCCTTTCCAACTGATTCCATTGCAGTAGCTGTTAATACCTTACAATACATGTGGTAAAATGCCCCTGGCTTCACCTTTCAAGTCCTGCAAAGTCAAAACATTGGCTTCAGTCTGAATTCAGACACTACAAAAGGGTCATGTTAGTGTAATAATACAGAGATTAACTTGATGCAACAACTACCTGACTTCATAATTATCCATGCAATTAAGGTTATCTTGGACCCTTGGAAAATACTCAGTTTTGGCCAACTTCAGAATGTCATATCTCAGAAGTGTTTTAACTTTCAGTTACTATGGTTTATGAACTGTTTTCCAAAACAGTGTTAGGGGGCTGTCAGAAAATAGGACTTACAAATGATTTTTGTGAAAAAATATGTTGCATAAAATGTCAACAAAACAACAATTTAGAAAACTGTTACAACTTTTTTGAGATCCTACCTTGAACATTTATATCAAACAAAATTTGGTCATTTAATTGATCCTGTTGTTTCACTATGAAGGTACCTTTCTGGTTTCTGAAACTTTTCTGAAAAAAAACATGGTCACGTGAGCTTATTGTAGCAGGTTGTATGTGTGGTCATGTGATGTGGCCAACAGGTGGGGTGAAGACCAGTCTCACCAGCCTGTTGCTCAAAAATGTTTGCGATATTGGTAGATTGGTATAAAGTAAACAATCAAATTCTAGGGAATCTCTGCTTTCAGTTCAATTGTATAGTTTTATAGATATTTGCAAAATGTACCAACTTGTCAATACCCTTCTATGTAACCTTATAAGTATACATTCAAGTCAATTAGTAAAACTGTTATGCAACACAAATTCCTTGCCCCAGTCAATAGAATTGATCAATGAATTAATTTAAAAATGGTCTGGCATGTTTCTAAGCCTGATCAATTCATTGTGCCCTTTCATACTAACTTAACTCTGGTATCAGTGGAGCATCCACAAGGTACCTAAACTACAGGTAAACCGACTCATGAACACGGGTCATGGACGCATGAACACGACTCACGGACCTGCAAACACTGTTCACTGACTCACAAACATGGGAACGGACTCACAAAACACGATCCATTCACCCAAATACACGGGACACGGACTCATGTTCACGAGGAAACACGGTTAACGGACTGCCAAACACGGGTCACGGACTCGTCGGCTTCCAGGGTCAGCTGACATCTACATTTTGTCTGTAAACCGTGTTTGGCGGTCCGTTAACCGTGTTTCTTCGTGAATGTGAGTCCGTGTCCCGTGTATTTGAGTGAATGGATCGTGTTTTGTGAGTCCATTCCGGTGTTTGTGAGTCAGTGGACGGTGTTTGCAGGCCCGTGAGTCGTGTTCATGCGTCCGTGACCGTGTTTATGAGTCCGTTAACCGCGTAGTTGAGGTACCTTGTTCCATGTAAACTGCGAATTTAGTTGAACCTTTCATACCTGCTTTGGTAAAGTAAACTGTAGGTGACGCTGTTGTGATGGTCATCTATGTAATCGCAAGGTAGCTGATGTACAAGGTAACGTGAGAAGTAGACTGAGAAATGGCATGTTTTTTCATGCAGTGAAGGTTAAGACCGATGTTAACCATTCATATTAAATGCAATTCCCCGAAACATCGACGTGTCGACGTTAGTATGAAATAACCTTTTGGCAGAATTCAAGTTACTTATGACCAATTTTCTGATGTCAATTTTTTTTTCAATTGTGCAAATTCAATCTAGTTTCATGTTGATTTTGGTTCTTGCCATTGGAAACATAGCATGGCAAGTTTAATGGTCGCTGATGTTTGTCTTCACTGAATTATTGAGATATAGCCCACAACATGTTTTATGAAAACACGCTTTTATTGAACCTGTTCGTGGAGACTGTTTGAAATTGACGAGAGATTGATCATTTCGGCATTCAGCTGCTATATTCCTGTTGGTTCACCAATAGCATTGATCCGTTGTCTATTGCTCCGGATTAACGCGACACAATCGGTTTTACTGCGTGCTGCATTTAGCGTCTTAATTGATTTTACCTGTGCTACCAGTAGTTGTCCACCTTCGTTTGGTTTGTCAAGTTGCGGCCTGAAGAGAGATTGTCATGGAGGTAATGCAAGTTATGAAAAATAATTGAGGCTGATCCAAATTGTCAATCATGCAAAGCAAGATTGCCTTGGTTTAGTTTGCGTTAATAACCATTTCCTCGAACCGGATATGCCATCGTTGGTAAACACATTTTGTTGTCAAGACTACCATGTAGATACGTAGGTTTTTGTTTTGTTTTGTCCTCATGATTGTCTTTATCAATTTTGCATCAGTAAGCATACTGCATTAATGTGCAGCCACCTGTCCAAGTTTGTCCTCAAGTGCTATAGGGTAGTATATATGTATAGGTACATGTTTATTACCCTGCAAGTGTTGGTTATATGTGTGGAGGTAAAAATGAATGCCTGGTTAGTAAGCCAAGTGGACACTTATTTAGATGCATGGAAGGACTAAAGCAACCATATAAACACTTACCCTAGTGTTCTGTCCAAGAAGCTAACTTTTGATTTAGACCACTTACCAGTATAAAATTGGTCTCAGTTGTTCCTTACTCAGATGTGAAGTGATTTTGTAGTTTACAAAGAATTGACTGTTATTTGTTGAGAGCATACTCAGGTCATGTAATGACATGCAGTGACAATTACCCAACTTGTAGAGCCTGCTCTGAAGCAAGCAGTAATGAACTGCCTGTTTACAGTGCTTCCGAAGTCCCGAAATCACCTTCAAATTGACAAAGGAACAAATTGAAACCATTTTCATAAGAGCAAGTGGCCTAAATAAGACATTTTTATGATGCACGCTTTAACTTGTTAAGGAGTGGTGGAGGTTTAAGTTTTCAAGTATTTATGTAAAACATGCAGCACATTTTTCATAGTTACATAAAACATACAGCACAATTTTCATAGGTCAACCAGTATTATAGTTTGGTGACTTTCTATCTGTGTTTGAAGCGTAGTATGAGTATATATATATATTCCATATGCCTATATTCAAACACCAGTTGATTTGCTCTAACAAGTGGCGGATAACCAACCTAGTTTAGATCACGTGATCATAACATTCCTGGATTGCTCGGCTTTGCGTTTGCACTCTTTGAGTAGCGTTGTACATTGTCGTGTATCTCGTGTTGTTATCAATGCCCAGAATGAACTCTGCGTCACAACGAGCCTCAGAGTACCTATTGATTCCCTGTAGATTTACCATTACATCCCCATCCAGTTACGTTTACTTACTCTATCTTATCGTGACCATTGATAGAAAATCTTTACTCTGTTTGATTTCGTGATATTGTTTGATATGCGGTTAAAATTCAAATATATTTTTCCGTTGAGACGCTATTAATCATGCTGTACTTTGCCTGCATTAGTAACACTTTCCTTTGTAAAACATTGTAAATTATTTTTCATTTTTACGAAGCAACAGGTATAGGGATTGGCCAAGTCTAGTTTCGAAATGGTCTCGTTGTACTGAAACTTATGTTTTGCTGTCATTATTCGCATACAAGTAAAAATCTGAATCGGTATTATTTTTTAGCTTGTTCCTTACACAATGAAATTTATTTTAGTTTAGTCACTGGCAGTGATAATTGCAATTTCCAGAATATTTCTAGTCAAATGTTTAATAGCCACTCCTTAGGGAACTACTTATTCTAGTAAACTTGTCTATTAAGCACTTGGTTTGAATTTTTCTCATTTCATTTTAAGTGCCATGTTTGCTATTGCTAACCCCTTAGGTGACACTGTTTGAATAAAGTGTTAGGTAATCCAAGGTTTTCTCCTATTTAAACCTGTGCGCTGGCACTGTGTAATCAAGGCAATAACGACTGAGTTAGCCAGGGTCAGTATTCTGATAGCGTAGACACCGTTGCCCAATCAGTAACCTTACGGCAGGTTTGAACAACGGATTAGACCAGTGCATTCTCTAATGAAGTGACTGTAGGCTGTCCTGAGCGTCGGGTGCCTTAACACAGGCCTATTTAAATTCAAATTCAGTTGGGTGAAATGTCACGTTATGGCAAAGGCTCTCTTTACAGAGCAGCTGATGATCTACAGGAAAAGGTAGGTTGAAGAGTGAATTACCTGGCTCTGTGTGGTCTGTGCTCTTTCTGACCAAATGCTTTATTGGGAAAGGTTAAGAAAATTATGTCCTAAGAAATAGCATACCTTTTGCAAAATCCCAGCAGAGGTTTGGGGCAAATGGTAAGATGTTGCTCTCGAGCAAATTATGATGTGAAAAGAAATTGGGACTTGGAATAAATGCATGGAATTGGTACCAAAAATCCAAAATGTCATAATTTACTAAAGGTGACTAATCTTTCAAAAGTTGAAACTCATTGCAGAGGTTTTTAAATTCGATGCAAGTAAGCCAAACTCATGACAAAATTCAAACTCAACGCCGTGACGAGTCGAACAAGGCTTTGGAGAACACTGTGTGTAAGCTGTTGACATGTTGGTTTGACCTCTAATAAAGGTACTCCATTCGAGCAAACAAGGATAGCCCAAGGACACTCCAGAGTTGATAGAGAAATTGACTTTATTACACAAGGACATCTCTTGACTGAGGGGTGTGTGTCTCCAAGCATCCCCAAGATCTAGATTAGTGGCAGATTATAGTACTTCTTCACCTACTGTATTTGTCCGGGTTAATGCCCAGGACATTTAAATTGGGTAATTTCAGGGGAGAAGGTGTTGAGCTGAGTGTGGGGTTTTAAAAACAACATATTTGAAAAGCTGGTGTCAGGTGCTATATTCACATCAGTCTCCCATACAAGAGTCAAATAAAACACATCAGTTAGATGGAACATTTTCCAGCCCAAATTAGGCAAGGTGTTGCTGATACTAACTTTAGTCATTCATAAGTAAGTTTTGTTGGGAGGTTATGTTTGTGTGACAGGGTTTCGCAAAGGCACATGTGCTTTCAAGGAAGTGTTGGGGTGTAAACTATGGATGGTCAGTAAGCTGAGTATGGGCATCTAAAGGTGAAAATTTGGAAATTTGAGAAGAAGACGTTAAGTCGAACATTAATATTAACCTGGGAGAGTTTGGAATTTCGCACAAAATTACTGACTAGTGTCAATTCTATTTTTCAAAGGCGCGTTGCCTTGCTGCAAACTTTGAAAACTTAACCAAGTGTTGTTTATTAATATCCTCACAATACAAAGCAAATTAATAAAAGACTAACAAAATTTCTCTTGTCTGCCATATTGTTTGATAAATCGGTGAAGAATAGTCTGTCGAAATTTCAAATTTTCGGGACTTGTAAGATGGATGAATCAAGTTTCCTGTAATTTCTTCAATAGTCTTTTACGTTTTAGTTTTGGAGGTTTGAATTACTCATTATCAGCTCTTATCATTCAGTCATATTTTAGCATTTGGATCTGACTTCAAATGTCATCGGTGTTGGTGTAACCCATTTATGATTAAATCAAATGCGTGCCATTTGACTGAGTCTGGAATAATGGAATTCATGTTGTGTGAACAGTGTCTTCTACTTGCTGTGCACCTCCTTGGTGCAAGCTGTGCAACCATGTGTCTCCAGTTTGAAGTACCTGCTGTTGAGTGGTGAGTGCGATGGGCCCCATTTTATGCAGTAGTGTGAAGGTATGGTGATACTGGAACTTGTGTCTTCGTTTGGTTTAGTCTCACAATCGGTGTCTATAGTGAAGTGGTTGTTATCTATACAGTTGTTGGTGTGTGATTTTTGAATCATGAACAATGGGGCCTAATGCACCGTGGCTTGCTAACCATTATGTTGACACCATGTACCCTGTCTGGGAGCATTGTCTGTAAACCAACACAGTAGCAGTCTTGTCAGAGCATTAAAACTGCAATTCATAAAACATCTTGCCTTAGGCGATTTGTTGCCTTGGATTATATACTATAATTACAAGGGAGGTAAGTTATTCCCACATTTCAGATTTTGCTCTCCTAAGCATTCACAGTTATGTTTATGTTTACAACGTGTTTTTCCCCGAATTAAGTTCAAAATGATGAATAATGGGATTTAAAAAGTAAGTAAGTAAGCTTTCAAAGTCTTGCAAAGGTGTCATTAAGCAATTGGAATTTTGTGGTGTAAGGATTTTGTAAAGGAATTTCATAAGAATTCTTCAGGGAATGTTGGTCTCCCCAGGTCATGCTGAGAAATAGAATGTACAGTATGGTATATGATTAGTGGCCAGTGTTATCATAGTAAGAGGGTATTTAAGAATATGGACTCTTGTTCTTGCAATTGTATCCACGTTATTTGTTTTGAGTGCTAAATGTGTCTTGCATTGATATAGACATAAAGCGTTTACTCTGTGACCAATGTTAATCGATGCTTGCTAAACAAACAGCTCACGTCATATGGCAAATATAAAGTGTCCAAATGTACCCCAACCTCCCTTTAAACAGTGGGTCCTTCTTTGAATAAGGTCTGATTTGAATTGAAGCAGCTCATAATTTTGTATTAATCCACTCCTTAATGGTCATCAACTGTGTGAATGGAGTTTGTTTGTTCTAGTACTAGTGTGGTGCAAATAGTAGTTGTCCATTGAATGGGGCATATTGAATGCCAGCAAGCTATCAGTACAATACATTGTATTGATTGACCATTAATATGTCCCATAATACCTTTAGCTTTAGCGTCTTTTCCTGTGACTTCCATGTTCAGAGGGGTGGTGTGTGGTGGTTGCTGACTCCGTATTGATTGGTGTGGTCCCTGTCACCTGGCGGCCTGGTTCTAGGTGGATCACTTCAGCTCGAGGATTTTTGGTGGTGCTACGTTATAGGAATAAATGGCATTTTCGTGATTACCAGCTGGGATTAAACGTGAAATCGTTAAGAGTGACACTGTTTTTTGTGTAGGAAAACACTTTCGAAGCAACGTAGCGGAACGCTATGTCATCGTACGCGCACGACGATTATCTTGCCGACATTGATGAAAGTCCACCTAGAGGAATAGTCAATGAAAGAGTCTCATATGCAAGTTTTTTGTTGCTTTTGTTGAAAAGTGTGTTAAAAGCTCATGTGAATCTTTAGTTTGTGTCTCAAAAATAGGACCCGGGGTCTATTCTTCTCTTCAAATTATTTTTGACATTTTCTGTTCTACTTTTGTCCGAACTAAATCGAAGTGTCAAAGACTGTGCATTCAAGCACATTATGGTCTATGTTGATGAATACAAGCCATAACGTATGGTACTCAAACACATAGTTATTGATAATGAGCTTGAATTTATACTGAAAGCAGAACTAGAAATGTCAAAAATGATTTTTATTTTAGGTACCACTTTGGAGATTTAGACTTGAGGCCAGGTTCAGTTGCATCGGAGAAGTAGTTTTCAAAGCCCACACCTGAAAGCTGTTCCCTGTCAATTAATTTAAGGGGTACAATTTTATGCACAAACTATTGTTCAAGTGTCAGGTAGCAGCTGCATTTTCTGGTTGTACCTTAGGGCATTGGCATAATCATAGAATGACAACATTTAGCAGTTCTTAGGTGTGGATTTAACCTGTAACCATGATGCTCAATTGCAGTATTTTGTATTTGTTACTGTATCGTGGGAATTGGACTGACAGTGATATGGCACTTATATGTCAACAAAGGAGCACTTGTACTTCAACAAAGGAGCAGTCAGTGATGTCTCCTTGACATGTTTGTAAAAGCGTAAGGTTTTACCATTATCTTATCATTGCCAACTCTAATATCTCACTTTCTTTGGTACCTGACTATCAAGCTGGGGTTCATCTTTTTATCATTATCTGTCAAGTTACCTTTGAAATTCCTGAAATTGATGGACTATACACCTGGAAGTGTTGGTGTAATGTTGGTTCCTCTGTTATCTGCCAGACTATAAAAGTGTAACTGTAAAAGTGTATCCTCTGCTCTGCTGTTGAGTGGAGGGTTATTGTCACCACTCTTGCTTATCGTTACTAGTCTTCCATCAAACTGGTGTAATTGCTTGACAGGTGGTATCCAGACTCATTCATCATCATCTAATGAGTCTTTGTCTGGCTGGCTCATTATTATTTTTTCCTTTTTTATCACCAACTGCCCTGTAACCTTGTACTTCTTTTAGTGTGGGTCCTGTTTCAAGTACTTTCCTACTTAGCATTTATTTGGAATTAGCGTTTCTAAAGCTGTAGTAGGAAAGGCAATGAAAACATTTCGTTGTATAGATTTCCTTGCATCCAATTGTTGCTGTCTTCTTTATGTAACATTCAGATGTTCAAACAAATTTTGCGCAACAAGTTTGCAGGGACATATAGAGGTTGGTTATTTTACTTACCTGGACATTACACTGAAACCATGGTTAGTGTAAAAATAAATAAAGATTATGACCAGAGGAACATGACAAATTCAAGAACCCTGGCCATTTAAATCTAAACTATTGTTGCTTGTGTTTAAAGATAAACAACACCGTGAAAGTCTCTATTCAATGACGGTATTTATGTATGCACACAGACAATGGGGCATTTCTTTGCGTTGGTTTTCCTTAAAGGTTTCTAAAGCCCAAGTTCTTTACAGGACTTAAGTTCAAGCAGGCGTCCATTGTCTGCGATAGCGTGGGTTTCCTCTGTCGGTTTTAGTGTTGCAGCCTGTGCGAGTACAGATACAACTAATCTTGCTCAAATTTGAAAATTATTGCCTGTTTGTTACATTCAGTCCATGGATTCCACTGACTGGGCTAAGAAAGAGGTTTGTATAGCTTGAACAATTCACAGAACAGCTGCTAAATGCTGCCTATTGTTCCATATCTTGATTTCAGCTGATACCGTAGGTTGTTGAGTAGGGCTCGGGTTCTAGTTCTTACAACATCCTTTGAGGCATAATTTACTGTATCTGCTTTTATTCAACATTCGATAAAGTTGTAGCATGTGAGTAAGTAGTTTTAATCCCATTTGTCAATGGAATGCTAGTTGACATGGTCACACATTATGGTTTTGTATTGCAAATGTCACCATGTTACCTTTGGCTTTTACATCCATTGATTAAGAAAGAAAAGCAAAACAAGTAATAACCAGTTCCTGTTGATGTATACTCTAAGCACGAAGTCACCTTGACTGCTAGCCAAAGGAGGTAAGTTGAATGCATCTTGCCTCAGTTCAGGTGTGATAGAATACAAGGTGAAGCCAACTGTGCTTGAGATTCCCAAGCCAGTACAGTTTTCTCTGTTTTGTCTTTTGATTGAACAGTGTTGTAGGAATGTGGCCAATGGTATTGGTTGGTGGTGTATGCCAGTTGCGCGTGTCTATGTACATTGTTGAGAACCACCAGTGCTTTTTTGCTTGCGCAGTTTTGTTCGGTCATAGACTTTGATTAACTTGTTTGAAGTTTATCTTTTGATGTTGCAGCTTGAGTCACAGTTGAAAGGACTGGACTCCAGTGCTGGTGATCGTGATGATCCATCTAGCAAGGGAATGGTCCAGCAGAACATTGAGCTGCGTCGTAAGCTGGAGGAAGAACACCAGAGCTACAAGCGCAAGCTGCAAGCCTACCAGGATGGACAACAGAGACAGGCACAGCTAGTGCAGAAACTCCAGGCAAAGGTGAGATGCGCGAGGGTGAAGGGGAGGCCAGGGGGTTACAGTTGATGGTATCGATGATATGGTATCGAGGATATGGAAACCAGGATTTTTCATCATTTCAACTATTCTCCCCGTCACCAGCTTCTTAGGATCTTGGAAGATTCTGCTCTTACAGGCAACTATAACTTAAGTTGAAACTGTAAGCATAGGTCAGGGGTGACAGGTGGGTGGAGCAGGTAACAACACCAAGGTGCAGTGGTTGGGAAAGTGGATGAAGTAGAGCATGGGGCAACAACACCAGGGCTTCAGGTGCAAGGTTCAGACATATAGAGGCAGGTGCTACCATTTGAGAAACAACACACCAAAATTGAGAGAAAATGGGACGCTGAAATGATAAAGGGGATAAATGAGGTTTGTAGATGTGAGGGAAAAATGAGGGCAGGTGGAGACTGGGTGTAAGGGTTATCATGTGAGGTCTAGCACGCATCATCTCGGTTTGCACAGTGTTGTTTCTCCCTCAGCAAGTGGAAGTGTGAGGAAACTCTGCCCACGCTCATCTGGTCCATAGTAGTTGTAAACATTATTGCATCTTTTCAGTTTACCATTTAAGTATTTTTGAAGCATGAAAAATGCACTTTTTGAAGTGAAGGTCACCTAGGTTATCTGCTCAATGATATATATGTGTAGGTAATGCAATTTCATTTTACCAGGCAGTAACCCTGTCAATTTTGAAATTGATCATAAACCTTTGGTCAGTAATGACCTTTGAACATTGATCGAGGCCCACATATTTTTACCACACTTGAGAAAATTCGTTGCATTGAAGTGAAATCTCATCCTAGAGGATCCAAGTTTGCGGAATTGTTATTTACACCCATCAAGTCTTCTTTCTTAAAGGTTGTATCTTTAAGTTTACTGAGTGCCAAGTCAATAAAAACTTCAATGATGCACTGATACCTGGCTGTCTCGTAAGTCACAATTTTGTAATGTCCAAAATGAATTGTAACAGACTATGAAATATTAATGGAGTTTATTGAATTAGCTCATCTACTTTTGAAGTGGAAAAGCTTGAGTAACCACTGTAACTGAAGTTAAGTTAAGTTATGTATCTCTAAAAATGTGCTTCAGTTGTTGCCAGTTTTAATAGTAGTAAGTCTATGCAACTTTATTGGTTTGTAGTAGATATTTTGTTCATATTCGTAAGTATGTCCAGCGTGGCTGTGAAATTAGAATCCAAACATTGGAACAATGCATGGCAATTGTTCAGGATTTTATGTTGTGAGAACAAATACCCTTAGATATTGATTGGGTTGTTGAGGTAGCCAATGTTGGTTCAGTCTATGTGTTGCAGCTGTTTGTATGTTTTCAGTCAATGTGACAAATTCAATGTCTTTGGTAATNCTGCATTCAGGTTGGTTTAGCTTCAATTGAACTAGACTGCAGCCTATTTCTTAATGATTTATGACATCTAAATTCGTCATATGAATGTTGTGATGTTGTTCATCATCGCCACCAACATCATCATATTCGTCATCATCGTCATCATCTTCGTCATCATCTCCGTCTTTTCCTTAATTTCGCCAAGTGTCGCTCAAGACTAGCCTTTTTCTTACTGATTTCGGACTCCTACGTTCGTCACGTGTATGTTATTAACTTCTTTTGTTCATCCTCACCACCATCTTCGTCATCATCTTTATCGTCATCTTTTTGGTTAATTTCGCCAAGGTTCGCTCCTCGGAGCGCTTTCATTGTTAGATTTTTTATTGAAAGCTGGTCGACTTTTTGCAGGTCTTGTATTTTGAGTCATTCAATGCATAAAAATGAACAAGTGTTCAGGTGCAGAAGTTAATATAACCTTTTTGAAGTATGCCATTCACTTTTGTTTGATATTCCAAATAATCATAATTGTAATCATAATTGAGTATTTGGTTTGTCGATAAGATCTTTTAATTTCACAGACATTATGCTTTTAACAAGAGATCCAGCATTTAGTCACAGAATAGGTTTTAACGACTTTCTGAAACCTTGATTTTTGCAAATTCATCGTGAAATTTGGTCATAGAGACATTTACTTTTCATTTTCAACTTCCATCCGTATAAATGGCATTTACCAAATGAATCTTACTTAAGTCTCCTTTTTACTGCAAACTAGCTTATGAAAATATGAACAAAATGAGCTTCCATATCTGTAAAGTAGTAATAAGGAAATGCCATTGCATTGTGCTTTTCAGATGTTCATAGTCATCTGCTGTTAGCCTGATCTAACAAGGATATGTTTAGCAACGTTTAGGGTTTAATTTCTTCCTTAGCCAGTTCCTGTGTTTGATCTGCAGACTTGTAAATCCCTAATATATTTTTTCTCTGACAGGCGACTCTCTGTAGTATTGTAACCCTGTCACCTCAGTTCAAATTGCTAGGCAAACAGTTTTTATTGCGTACCTCTAGTCCAGCCATAGGTAATTATAAATCACCTCTGCCCGCGTGGCTTGCACTGGTTGCCATGATTGCGCTAACGTGTGTCTGGGGACGCCGTTTTTACTCGCAAGCCCAAGCATCTCTTTGTTGACATTGAGATTAGATAGCGTTAAAATCTCGGTCAATGCGATAATGGGTTTCCATGCATTTCTTTGGTATCTTAATAGTGTTTTCCAAAGAATATGTGTACCTTGCGAGAGCAGTTAAGGTTCTTTTAAGTATCATGATTTTGCTGTTTACACTTTGTTGCGTTATCCATTTTTTCTATTTCGCTTCTGTTTTATCAACAAGATTGAGCTTTCTTTTAAATTGATTTCCCCAGCTTGAAGTTGTAGCTTAAGTTTTTGTTAATTTTTTTATTTGTACTTAGTTTACATTTTGTTCAAATTTCCCCCGGTGATAGGTTCTCCAATATAAAAAGAAATGCGGTGAACTGGAGAATTCTCTGCAGGAGAAAGACGACCAGCTACGTCGTTCCCGCCTCTCGGTAAGCATTATTTTTGTGCCCCTAACGTTTCTTGCATGTCTTGTGCAGGTTCTGCAATACAAGAAAAAGTGCACTGAGCTCGAAACGCAAAACGCTGAACTTAAGGTCGATGTCGAGCACTCGAAATCTGTAAGTTCTACTACATCGATGTCGTTTGAAGTGCTGGTTGCGATACATATCAGTGGCGCACACATCTTAGTTTAGTTTAGCTTAGTTTAGTTTAGTTTGCTTCCTGCACATGTCCTTTGTTCCTTTCTGTCTGTCTTGTCAATTATGACATTTATACCCCAACCCCAAATTAATAATATGATTTTGGTTGTGTATTTGCACAGCCCAAGTCTGCTTTCTGTTCATTATCTTCCCATGTTTTGCTGGGTGCCCTTGTGAATAGCTCATGGTCTTATTATTTTGATATCAAAATGCCCGTATCTTGCGGATTTCAAAGATATCTCTGCTTTATGGGCTACTACTGTGAACTCACTGGTTAACACCCATTCCCGGGTAATCACCCACCCCAGACTTTTGTCAAATTTCGATGTAAGCACCCACTGTTCGGGTAATTACCCATCTCCCACTTTGCGCAAATTTCAGCTTCTCGAGTAATCGCCTATCACCAACTTACCACTAATAGAACTTGAGCTTGAACTTGTGTTTTTACGTTTGCGGCTGGGAACGAATCGTCCTCTTTTTAATCAAGGAAACAAAATGTAGTCACATTCACTGAGCCGAAACAGTTTTTATTGATATGGCAACTCTGGTGGTCTGCCATTTGAGTTGCTTAAAGATCCGCGGTATGATACTTTGCAGCGCGCTGATATATTTTAAACCATCTGTGTTTTTAGCAACGGTCTCGCGAAGTCATACTTTCAAAGTTGAAATCCTGTTTCTGTTTGAGCCGTGAGAAACTTTGTTGTTGTATGGTTCTTCTGATTGACTGAACTTAGAAATTCCGTGCTCAAATGAATGCCCCACGCTTGCCCAATTCGCCTAAAGTTTGGACATAAGCAGCCACTGCTTGGGTAATCGCCCACCCCTGACTTTTGCCAATTTTCGGTTTAAGCGCTCACTGCTTGGGTAATTGCCCACTCCATTGTCTCAGGGTATCCCAATTTAAGCGCCCAGGGCATTAACCGGCGAGTTTACGGTATTCATGAATGGCACCCCCTACCCATTCGCTATTACATTCCCTCCCTGTGTGTGGTGTCTCACTTGTGTTTGTTTGTTGTCCACTGCGACCTTTATAGGGTCTACAGCTCAATCGTAGAATCGCTGAGCTTGAGGCGGAGCTAGCTGCCTACTTTCATGAGAGCGAGCGCGAGCATGCCAAGGTAATGTCAGTGGTTGCCAGTTCTGAAACGATTATTTGCTCTTGCACTGTAAATCATTTGTGTGGACAGGCGAGTGATTATTGCTGTGAGCTTTAAATCATCCAGCACACAATATTAGAAATACAGGATTTGGTAATAAAAATAATAGTACAGGCAGTAACAGGGACAGCAATAGTCACTTGATTTGGTTCATGCATTATTGAAAGTTGGGTAAGGGATTACCCGAGTATTATGCATCAGAAATCCATTAATTAGTGACTGAAATTGATTCCTGTCTGAATATGTCCACTCACTGAAACAATGCGTTCACCAATTTCCTCTCGCATGCATTGGGTTGAACTGCATTAACCAATAGCGTCAGGATATGAAAACACATGTTCACTGCTGGTGTTTTGTGGGTCAGTGTTTGCACAAACATTGGGATTATGGACTGTAAAGGGAACATCTTATAGAAATTCTTATCACACATGACCGCAGTATTCACTGCACTAGAGCAAGCTACAACTGGAATTTAGACGTAGCCCATGGTGGTGTAATTATATAGTGCTGTATCTGGAATTTTATTCCAGTAGTCTTGCATTGTTTGGGGTGTCAGCTCTGTACTAGAATTGCAGAGACTTTTGGCATGCATAGAGTTGAGTATTACACAAGTTATGTCTATAACTTTGTGGTGAGTATGGATACAGCTTGTTTGATTGAATAAGGCAGTGTATGTAGCATTCATATCAAGTCAGTAGGAATGAGAAACAAGACAGAAGGTAGGTTTGCACGGTGGTGGTTTTCATATTGTACATAGCCTTTTAACGTCTCAACATTGCAAGTAAATTACTCAGTTCAGAGTATCGGAACGACTCTCATTTTATGTTTACCAGTTGAAGGACACTACCGATTCTCTTCAGACCCGCCTGGACTCCACTGAAGCCCGTCTGCGTGCTGCCGAGGATGACCACAGCTTGGACCTTGAGACAGCGCTGATCAAGTTGGAGGAAGAACAGCAGAGGTGAGCATCACCTGGTGACCTTTAAAGTAAATTTTGGTATAATTTAATCAGTGACACATTTAAGGTATCAATGTAAGTTTCGTAATGTTTATTTCTGAGGCTGCGTCTGAGTCATGCTCACTGTTCACTGTTCTGCTGTAGGAGTGCCAGCCTGGCACATGTCAACTCCATGCTGCGTGAGCAGCTGGACCAGGCTACGTCTGCTAACCAGTCTCTGACGGCCGACATCCACAAGTTGACCAGCGACTGGCAGCGTGCTCGCGACGAGCTCGATGCAAAGGAGTCTGAGTGGCGTGACGAGGAACAGTCCTTTAACGAGTACTTCAGTGCCGAGCACAGTCGCCTGTTGTCTCTGTGGCGTGCCATCGTTGCATTCCGCCGGGAGTTTGGTGAGATGAAAACGGCCACGGAGCGTGACTTGTCGCGTGCTCGCGCAGACGTCACGCGCACTGCTCGCACTGTGCATTCGGCCTGTCTCAACTTGAGTGCCAACTTGCGCAGCTCTGACACGCAGCAGCAGGTACGTCATTACAAGCAGCAGGAGGTTGAAATCCTATGAGCTCAGTTCCTGTTAGCTCACTACATACCATGAATGTTTTAACTCATACAGTAAAAGTTACATTAATGTTTAATTGTTTGGGCAATGTTTAATAATTATTTTGTGAGACAGTCCTATGTTGGTGTAACCTTTGTACTCATTATAAAGCAGTTTTGCTTGTCACTTTACCACTAGATTATGTTTAATGAAGCTGGTCTATAGTGAGTGTGATTTTGTTCCTCATTTTGCCTTCAGTGCACAGCAAGTTTTTGTTCCAGGCAATGTGACTAGTTGACATTTATAGTCATCCTTGTTTGTGTTGTATAGGATTGTGTTGTGTTATTCGGATTTGAAGCCTGTTTTGTTAACGTCTGTCTCCTGCTATTGGTGTAGGTTAGTGCTGAGCGTGAGAGGGGCGATCGGCTGAGCATGGAGAATCAGCTGCGTGACAAGGTGCGTGAGATCATTGAGCTACAGGCCAAGTTTGACAGCCAGAATGCTGAGTTGAATGCGCGCATCAACGAGTTGACTGTGTCCAACGAGAAGCTCAAGATCCAGATTGCTGAGAAGGATAAGGCTATCACCAACACGCAGCGCAGTCTGTCGCTGATGGAGTCCCAGCGTGGCGAGGCTGTGCGTGAACACGCGGCAGAAACCGACACTGCACGTGTGGCACGTGAAGAAAGCGAGGCCTTGCATTCGGCCTTACGTGACATTGCCAACGCAGTTATCAACGATGCGGACATGTCTCAGGCTGAAGAGGAGGGAGAGGGTCTGTCAATGAGCATGCGTTCTACATCACCTGTGCGCTCGCACAGTCGTACGCGCACTCGCTCGGCATCGCCACGTCGACTGGGCGGGTCACCTGCATTTGCCGACTCCACCTTCTCTGCTGTGCAGGCTGCTCTAAACAAGCGCCAACTGCAGGTATGCCATGTTTATTCCTAATGTAATTTCTTACTGCTGTATTATTAATGACATGTTTGATGGAAAATGCCAGGGCCCTCGATGCCCTGATTTTGGGGTCGAATACTGGCCCCCATGAAAAATGTTAAGTAGACACTTGAAATTCCCATCATTAGGCCCAAAAATTCCCCTCCAATGGTTATAAAATTAATCTTGATGTTAGAATCACTTCTGTACAACGTTAATTTTGGCTGCTGGAGGCATTGGCTATTAGGAGTGTCAACCAGAGGGGCGAATTTTCCCCTCAACGAAACAATCTCTCATAAGACACAGGCACCTTCCCCTTAGGTGAACGAGAGTCCTTAATGCGATTGTGCGAACATTTCGACATTCATTTGTTCCTATACAGCATGTGTCTGGCAAAATACTGATTCCATGTACCTTTTTTATAAATTGCAGAACACGCCAATCATACTATAGTTTTTAAATTTAAATATCTTTTTAGTACTTTCTAAGTTTTTGTCTCTTTGAAGAATGTTAGTAGTGTTTTGATATGATCTATCTTGTGTAGTCATTCAGTGAAGTTATGTTTACATTGTTGTGTTTTCACTGTGTAGGTCTCTGAGTACCGAGCCAAGCTGAACGCCACAAAGGACCAGTACGCCACCACTCGCAAAGCGCTTGATGACACTGAGAATGAGAAGAGACGACTGGAGCGACAAGTGATTGACATGCGAGAGGAACTGAACAATGCGTGAGTACAGCCACGTATTTACATCCATAAACTTTCTGTGAAAGGATCTATCTTTTCACTCGAAACCAAACATTTTTTCGAGATTTACTGTTTTATTTTCATACGGACTGTAGATTATTGTGTATTATTCTTTTCTCAAGTGTATTATGGTTTACATGTATGAATGTTTAATTCTCTATTTTGCACTTGATGAACCCACCAATAAGGCTATGATTTTGAAATTTCGAGTCTTTACTTGGAATCTTGAGTTGGTATTAAAGTTTGTAGTTCGAATTTAGGGGTCATCAGGTGTGAATTTGGACTACACACTTGTCAGCATAAAGCACAGATTCTTGAGTTTGTATTTATTTTGTACAATTTTTAGTTCAATGTTGTATCCCAGAACCTGGTAATTTCTTTTATATTACCACTGTGCCTAGTTCTAGATAAAAGTATTGTGGTTACACTTGGACAATTCGAATGAAAGTAGTCCAGGCTTGTCTAAAGTTTGTTAGCCACTATGAGTTGATAGTGGCTGGTGATCAATTTGAATGATTTTTTTAGTAAACACCTTGTTTCGGTGTGTCTATTGACATTAGTGAAGCCAGTCCCGGTGCACTGAAGTTTTGTACTTAATGAAACATGTTGCCAAAATACACTTGTTGCAATGATTTAGAGGTTCTTTTTAATTGTTGCACTTATTGCCTCAAAAATGCTATTGGTAACAATGTTATTTTTGTTTGCAGTCACCGTGATCGTGACGACTCATTCCGTGACCGTGAACGCTTCAAGAACGCTCTAGACATGACAGGCAGTGAGAAGTCGCAGTTGGAAACTCTACGCTCAACTCTCAACCAGCAGATTGACGGTATGCAATCAATAAGTTCCACAGTTTAGTACTTTAAAGGAAGAATGCACATGCTTTTGTAAACCGAAAAAATTGTAATTCCAAGCTAAAATAAAAATAAAAATAAATTTGAAACGGTATGAATATGAGAAATTAGTGTTTAAGTCCACTTATTTCTTCTGACAAACACAAACCAGGTGTGAGCAGCTTTTGTGCGTGCTTAATCTTTTTTAGAAATAAGCAAATCGGATATCTTTTTCAGCAAACACATGCCTAAATACATTCTATTTTAAACTATCTTTATTGCAATTGGATTAAACTTATAGAAAGTTAATTATTAGTAAATGGGTAATTTGGGAGCTCATTTGGTTTTATATGTGTATGGTGCATTCTGGGCTGAGTTCCATAGACACAAGAATCTCACGAAGAAAGCTAGTGTGATCACGTGATTTGCTTATAATACATGACGGTCTCTCCAAAAATCTTGCGTTTTTGTGGGGTTCGCAAGTCTGCGGAACGCACGCTGGTCTTTTTGTCACCTTTGAGATGTTTAGTTAAGCATGGTCTTTTCTGGTCACCCTGTAGAGATCCACACAGAGAATGAGAAGCTGCAGGCTGCAAACAGTGAGCTGCAGCGCCAGCGTGACAACCTTGAGGATGAGAAGGAGGATGTGATCAAGGACAAGGACCGACAGCTCAAGGAGAATGAGCGCTGTCACAAGGTCATAGGTCAGCTGGAGGACAAGAACTCGAAACTCCGTGAGGAGCTTGTGACCACCAAGGAGGCGCTGAACCAGACCTTGTTGGAGAAGGATGTTGTAGAGCAGGAAAGAGCTGAGCTCAGTAAGTTCTTTGGTAATGGGAGTTGATAATAGAAGTTGTAGAACAGATTGGGGTGAGGTTGCTCAAGGTTGGATGATGAACATTGCTATTAACCTAGGTGAAGTATTCACTGCAAAAAATATATATCTAATCTTCTGGAAACTTAATTGAATATTTTCCTAACTTTACAGAGCTGCTTGGCTTGTGGTCTTACAAAGTCTCACTAAGTACGTTGATGCCTCTCTGGAGGAAAGATAGCTGTCAAATTTTAACTTATTTTGTTTGGAGAAAGTTTTCTTTGGTGTTTTTGTGCAAGTCAGGACAGATTATGTCTTGCACGGTCATCCATAACAGTCATAAGTTAGGATAATACATCAGTTAATTTTTTTCTATATTATCCAGATGAGGCACTTTCACGTCTTGAGCTGACGAATGCAGAGCTTGAGTTAGACATTAACAAGCTGAAGACTGAGGAGGCTGGTCTGCGTGATGCATTGCTCAAGATGCAGGCTCTGAATGAAGGTCTGGGTCAAGACAAGATTGATCTCAACAAGATCATTATGCAGGTGAAATGAAATGACTTAATACAACCAAATCAGAGTGGATTGTGATAAAATTGTTATAGTCTGGCAGCTGTATTCATATTTTTAACCAATGCTCTTACCAAGATGAAAAAGTTTGCACCAACTATCAAAGCTTGTTCTTTGAATTTCTGTTTCATGCCAGGGAAGAGGCGATGGATACCTCGTAATGGTATGTCGCTAGTGGTTAACAATTTTTGTTACAAATGTTTTTTTACTTCATTTTTGTTGTCGTTAATGTTGCAGTAATTGTGCTTAAATTAAATTTTTCATGAACATGTTTTTGGACAGACGCTTTTGACTGATGTTGCTGTAAGTTTGCTAAAATTATCCCAATCCCATCTGGTTTTCATTTTCTAATAGATGGAGGCTGAGAAGAACGCGCTAGCTGGTGAAAAACACCAAGTCGAGCAGGACAAGTTTGGCATCCGCGAGGAGTTGGTGCGGGTTGAGCAAGAAAAGATGGATGTCGAGAATGAGAAGATGGGTCTGTCGCAGACATTGGAGCTGGGTGAGCAGACACAAGAGAAACTGCAGGAGGAGATCGGGTTCCTGAACCGCGAGAAGGCAGAAATCACAGAGCAGCTTAACTCCACTGCCCGTCAGAAGAGTGCGTTAGCCGAGGAGCTGCTGGGTGCCCGTCGTGAGCTGGAGAAGCAGAGCGACACTATTGTGCGTCTTGCCAAACAGAAGGAGGAGCTGACCAAAGAGAAGGGTCAGTTGGGTGTCCAGTTGACTGCATCAGAGCGTGAGAACCGACAACAGAGTGAGCTGATTGCTGGCCTGAAGGCAGATAAGGATGGCCTGGAGACGGCACTCTATGAGTCACAGCAGCTGTGTGCACAGCTTGAAAACAGGAAGGAACAGCTTGAGGGCGAGAACCAGGAGTTGATTTTGCGCAAGGAGGCTCTGCAAGGTACGCTACTCACTCCGGCAGTCATTTCTGCTTAATGATAAGATTGGATGTTAACCATGTTTTAATTTGGGTCTGTTCTGATAGAACCAAAAGTAAATTTCATGGATACCATTGTTGGTTTCTTTCACAGACGTGAAGGCTTCTTGCTGGCGTTTACGAAGGCAGAATGTTGTGTATAGGTGTTTTCTCTTTGTCTACTCCATCAAGGGTTCCATGTGAGAGATTTGTTGACTATGAAAGTGCAGAAATTTTCATAGAATGAGTTTGTGTATAGAGTATATACCTCTACAGTGTCATGCATGGTCCCATCACGTGACCTAGGAATTATAAAAGAGTTATTAAGATCTCTTATCAAGGAGAATCGACAAATTTTTTTAAGCAGAAATTTCCCTTAATTTTCAAACTGTTCAGTTGTGTTTTTTCTTCTCGGTTTTCGCCATAACTTTGTTGCAGTTAAAAAAGTCCATTGAAAATTACTGTATGTGCAGATTATACCAAACTATTTGTGTCAGTTTAAGCTTTACTTTTTCTCACAGCAATTGTATAGTTGTCATGTATGATTGATTTGCAGCTGATGTGGCTCGTTTGCACAAGGAGATGGAGGTGAGCGTGGAGAAACTGGAAAGACAGAAGGACGGCATCAGCGGACGTCTGGCTCAGACTGAGAAGGACCTGCAGATCGCTCTACAGGCAGAGAAACAGGCCCATGAGGAGGATGTGGAGAGAATTACAAAGGAGAAGGTGAGTTCAGCTTCTGTGTACATGTGTTCTGATTATAAATTGTGTGTTTGAAATTGACTGGCCGTAATGGTGGTGAAAACAGCTAAAAGGAGAGTGAGAATTTGAAGTGTTTGTTGCTTTCGTGAACATACGACTTTGAGAAATAAGATCCTTTGGCTGTCAAACTGATGAATAATGCTGGGAACACCTAACTGTAGTACGAAAAACACTTATTAACATTGATTAAGACTGACACAGTGCTAAATAGGTCAAACTGGATCAAGTCAGGTGAGGACCCTCAAATCTTGATGCAATCAATGAGCTCAGTCCATTGTTTCATCTAGTATAATTCGACTGACTTGCTGTATCAAAGAACCAAAACTAGAGTTCCACTGCACAACATGAACAAAAACATTGGTTTTTAATGATGGTGCCGCGTGGGACTTCAAAGAAGCTTGATTCACACGTGATTACACTAAAAAGGGTATTGGCATTGAGCTGTAGATGTAATTACATTGCTTTTGGTGATTTGTTGCTCCCAAGAGATTGTGAGGATTTATCAGATGCCCAGCACTCATTTATAACATTTCCAATGTCATTAGACTTTATGTAATTTGATAGCCTGTAAAGCCCTGTTTATTATCATCAGATGAATTCAATTTGTACAATGATTCCAAACAGTAATAGTATGGACTAATGGGAAGTTTTTTTTTCTCAGGAGAACCAGCGCGTTGAAATGGAGACGCAGCGAGAAGAGCTGATCCACCAGTTCAACATGGAGAAGGAGGACATGGAAGTCCGCACAGCACGTATGCAAGAGGAACTGAACAATGAGCTGGCCTCGCTACAGCGTGAGCGCGACGACTCCCTCCTGTTGGCTGAAAACGAGAAACAGCAGGCCATGTCCATCTTGGAGCAGGAGAAGAGCACACTAGCCGAGAAGTTGGCGAATACATCACGTGACCTAAGCCAGGCAACGCAGGACAATCAGCGGCTGAAGCGTGAGGCTGACACACGGCAGGAGGCAGATAAGACAACCATTAACAATGTCTCAGCCGAGTTGCGCAACTTCCGCCAGCAGTTTGAGGAGGCCACGTTAGTGAAATTAAACGAATTGTCTTGGTTAATGTTGAAATATCATCCAAGCAGTCTTGATTTGAGCAGAATCATCATAGTTGTAATTTTCATTTTGCTCTTGTCTATAGGTTGTGAAATAAGCCAGATGATTTTGTCGTATCAATATTTGTATTCCGAGCAGACACTTTAAGAGAGCTCTGATGTAGTATAATCCTGTTTTGTGTACCATTATGATAGTCACCTGGTAAGCATTTTAGTACAACTTATTGTAGAATTGACAATGTTGATGTGAGGCTCGAATAGATTGATTGACAATCAGTGTCCATTTTCAGTGATGCTCATGAGAAGGAACTGAAGAACCTCAACAACCAGCTGATTGACCTGAACCGTCAGAAGGAGACCGCTCTTCGCGAGGTAGCTGAACTTAAGGTGCAGCTGAAGATGGTGGAAGAGACACGTGACACCATCCGGCGTGACCTGATCGAGGCTAACCGCAAGATTCGTGAGGGAGATGAGGCACGGGAGCTCATGCGTAAGGACAACTTAGACCTGAAGCGCAACCTGAATGATGAGATCCGTGAGAAAGAGGCCAGCCAGAAGGCCAATGAGGAGCTGCGTGGCAAAATTAAGAGGACGGAAGCAGAGAAGGTGGAAGTTAGTCGCCAACTGCAGGACAGCCGTAACAAGATCTCTAGTGAGTGGATGATCACCAACCTATGATTTTTAAAATTTTATCTCGGTAGTAAAGATAAATACAAAATATCGTATTTCTGCCCAGAAATCTAGGCCAGCTTATGATGCTGCTGTCTATAAGTTTTATTGAAAACAGAACCAGGAAACCAGAAGCCAATGAAAACAAAACCCAACAAATTCACTCAATAATTTTCTTTAAAAACATGAATCATGCCCAGGAACTTGATATGTTAAGTTTGCAGATTTATTATTGGATCTCTTAATGACCGGCAAGTATTCTTCCTGCCTGATAACATTAAGAATGATTTGATTGGGGTTGCACTTGAATTGCCTTAGTTACCATGCTAAGAAATCAGGAGAACACATGTTCTTTGTTATAAGCCCAGAAACATGCTACTTTTTGTATTCTAAATCATCTTAAGCATTGTTGTTTTTCCCTCACTTCAGTTTTGGAAGAGCAAAAGATGGGTATCCAGAAAGAGGCATCTGATTTGCGTGCAAGCCTGCGCGAAGTTGAGAAGGCGCGTCTGGACGCACGCCGTGAACTGCAGGATCTGCGACGACAGGTCAAGCAGCTGGACAGTGAACGCAGCAAGCTGGGCAAGGAGGTCGGCGACCTGCAGCTACGTGTGGCTCATGATGAAGAGAAGGAGGAAGAGGCCAGGCGTGAGTCATTTGGACTGAAGCAGAAGGTATGTGGTTTGGAGAGTTCTAAAGGGTGGGGGAAGTGTGAGAACAAGATATGAAAGACGTGGCATAATTTGTTTTCGTTTGTTATGTTCACGTAGCATGCTCTCGTATTTAAACAAAGTTTGTGGCAGTATTGTTTGTGATTGTTTTACTCATTAATTATGCTATGCAACAGTCACACATTTCTGTTCTCTGATTACAGGTTGTGGAAACCGAGGCCAGCCGTGAGGCTCTGCGCAAGGAGCTTGCCATGACTCAGCGTCGTATGGCTGAATTTGAGGATGAAACCCGTGTGCGTGAAAAAGACTATCAGTCTGCACTGGAGGACAGCCGACGTGAGAACAAGAAGTTGGACGACACACGGCGCAACCTGGAGACTGCGCTGGAGACGGCTAACAGTGATATCGCCGAGCTGAAGCTTGCGCTCAGCGGCGCAGAGGGCCGTGTCGACGCCCTTGAGGCCCATCTGGCCCGTGTGGAGGGTGCCAAGCGTGACATTGAGTTCAAGTTGAACAGCATTCACTCAAGCCTGCGCCGCACAATTGGCTTCAAGCAGGAACTGCCGCGCTCTCCGAGCCCGCTGCGCGCCCGCAGCGCCAGCCCACGACGTGGACGACCTAACTCGCCCACTAAGGGTAGGTTGTGGCTGTTGTAGTTGGAAACTCTGCATGCTCGTTATCCAGACAAGATCGAGAGTCCCTTTTTTATTCAGATAGCATTAAAGTTTGTGCGCCTTTGTACATATATTTTGATAAGGCTTATATGGTTCTTATTTTTCTGTTAAAATCTAAGCAATTTCGGATGCAATTTGGCAGACAATTGAAATTTGGTTTCTAAATACTTTTCATGAAGTGTAAGTTGCACCGAACAAATGCTTAATTATATTATTCTATAATGTACCTACCATCAGATGTTTTGCGAAATTGTGGGCATTACCTACTCCATGTCGTGAAACAGATTGAACCTTGTGTTGTACTATTTCTACAGGATTTGACAATACGTTTGCCACCACCACCGATGGCCGTGGCAGCCCTATCATGCGTCCGGCCTCACCTGAGCGCCCTGGCAGTCCCATGCGCAGCCTGTCTCCATCCCGTTTGGAAGCCAGCCAGATGGAAGCAGCCAGGCTTGACCAGTCCATGATGGCTAGTGTTGACATTGACCCGGAGGCTGTGCGTCTGGCCTTGCGTGACTTTGTCCAACAACTTGCTAGCTCTGAACGTGAGAGGGTAGGTTGTTTCAGTGAATTGCAAGTTTTAACAACCTGTACCATCATTGCTTACTGGATAAGTCATGACAACACAAGTGGCTCTCCAGTGTTTTTATGCGCCCACATATTTATATGTGGACGCATTATGCCGTCATCTGCGTCCGTCTGGGCAGCGTCCGCTGCTCTATCTCCAAAACCGTTTGACGTATGTTCATGAAATTTTGCACATGTGTTCCTTTCATTGATGGGATGGCATTAGCGAACGACAGATCCAACTACTGGTATGCCCCCTAGTGGCAATTTTAGTTTTTTTACGTTTACCTCAGAATCTTCAAAGGTCCACAACATATTTTCATAAAATTTGGTATATTGGCATCTATTAGTAAGACGACAGTATCCTCCCGTTTTCGGGTGGATTCTACGTAGTTTGCGCCACCTAGTGTCCATTTTTACTGTTTTCGAGTCTGTTTTTTGACGTCCACCCTCTATCAACCAAACTGCTCTAAGTATGATTGTGAAAATTGACATGTATGTTCTTACTATGAAAAGGACGGTTTACGATGATTTTCCGACGACTTCGACTACTGTGGCGCCTCCTAGTGGCAGTTTTGTTGTTTTGTGCCTATGGTTATATCTCCTGAATCATTTGCAGCATCTTTACTAAATTTAGTAAGTGTATTTATGTGATGTTGACAAATGGACGACAACGACTTTCGGGCAGATCGGACAACTGGTGTGCTACCTAGTGGCAATTTCATTTTTTTATGTTTACCTTTGTATCTTCAAAGGTCCTCAACGTAATTTCATAAAATTTGGCGTTCAGACTTCTGTTAGTGAGGTGACGCTATCTTTACATTTTCAGATGGATTCGACCTAGTTTGCGCCACCTAGTTGCCATTTTAACTGTTTTCGAGTCTGTTTTTTGGCATCCAATCCTCTATCAACCAAACTGCTTTCAGGATAATTGTGAAAATAGGCATGTATGTTTTTACTATGAAGTGGATCGCTGACGATGATTTTCCGATGACTGACTACTGTGACACCTCCTAGTGGCAGTTTCTTTTTTGCACCCATGGCTGTATCTCCTAAACTGTATGCAGGATGTTTACAAAATTTAAGAAGTGTGTTTATATGATGTTGACAACAGACGACGATGATTTTGGGATGGATCTGATTTCTCGTATGCCCCCTGTTGGCAATTTTAGTTTAACGTTTACCTTTGTATCTTCAAAGGTCCTCAACAGGTTTTCATAAAATTTTGAATACGGGCATCTATTGGTGAGATGACGCTATCCTCCCGTTTTCGGATGGAATCAAGGTATTTTGCACTACCTAGTGGCCATTTTTGCTCTTTTCGAGTCTGTTTTTTGGCGTCTACCTCTCTATAAACCAAATCATTCTAAGGAAGGTTTTGAAAATTGGTGTATATGTTCTCAGTGTGAAGAGGACGGTTGATGATGATGACTTTGACTACTATGACGCTTCCTAGTGGTAGTTTTGCCCATAGCTGCCTCTCCTAAAACCACTGCAGGATCTTTATTAAATTTTGTAAGTTCATTTATATGAAGCTAACAACAGACAATTACGACTTTTGGGCGTATCCAATGAACACTGTGCCCCCTAGTGGCAATTTCATTTTATTCTGTTTTCCTTTGTTTCTCTGAAGTTCCGTGACTGATTTCTATGAAATTTGGTGTTTAGCTTTCTGTTAAAGAAGCAATGACATGTTCCTGTTTTTGGACATTTTTGTACTATCTAGTAGCTATTTTTATGACACAAATAAGCAACCCTAAAAGCACACCATTTGCGATGCATTCGTGGGCGCATTTCAACGCTCCGCGTTGCTCTTGTTTCATTACTCTACTATCTGTTATGCAATAGATAAAAGTTAAAGCTTTGACTTTTTCACTCATTAGGGCCATCTAATACATCAAAAAAAATTAAGTGGAATATGGTTTTGCGTACATGTATTTAAAACTTGTGTTAAAGGAAATGTCTGGTCATTTTTTTAAACCCCACTGTATGTTTCTTCTGAAAACACAAACCATGATCAGAAACCACAAATGTTTGTAGCTATGTAGCTTCAAACCAACATTGTATTCTTCAGGATGACGCCATCTCTCAGGCTCGCAGCTTGACCACGCAACTGAAGGAAATGGAGGAAGACCGTAACCGCACTGAGGCTAGGCTGCAGAACTTGCAGAGGTCACTGGGAGAAGTTGAGGAAGGTCTGTAATGTGTTGTGACTGTGATGCACTGAGTTGTTTTAGATTTGTTGGGATAAATCAGCAGGTTGTTTCAGCCGTGTTGAGTTCAGACATGAGCAGCATTTTGATGGCAGCTTCAGCTTGTGACTTGCAAATATGTTTTGAAATAATGAAAGTTGGATAGTAACTTCTCAGTACAGTCTTGTCAATAGATTTCGTTTTATGGGTCACTTGGGCATGTCTGTAGTTGGATGGATGAGCTGTTTTAGATAATTGTTGGTAACAGGGTTTCCACTTTGAAGTATTACTGGCCAAGAATATGTTTGATGCTGATGTCGCTGTAATGACTGGAACTTATGATCAGCATGTCTTTTGCAAAATGGTGGTTGATTGACATTTCGTGAATTTTCGTTAAACAGACAAACGCGGCATTGATGGTCGCCTGGCCAGTGCGCAAACGGCGCTGATGCTGCAGGAAGAGACGATCCGGCGCAACGAGCGTGAGCGCAAGGGTATGGCTGATGCCATCGCCAACATGGAGCGCACCATTACTGGCATGGAGTCTGAGAAGCGTCAGCAGGCGGAACGACTGCAGAAGATGAAGCAGAATGAGAACAAGCTGGAGGAGGACAAGAAGAACTTACGCATCAGCCTGGAGGATGCGGAGAACCGCTGCACCAAGCTAGAGCTGACGCGCCGCTCCATGGAAGGAGACATGCAGCGTATCAAGCTCGCATTGAATGATAAGGAGACGGAGAACCAGGTAGGCGACAGTAGGAATTGAGTGGGTCTCAGAGTAGTTGACATAAAAGATTTTCATTGATGGGACATCAAGGATTCAAGAATTGGAAGTGTACATTTTGGATATTTAAAATTGTTAGCATGTTGGTAGTTATAGAATGAAGCCGGTATTGCCTGATATATGTGGTCTTAGTTACACGGAAGTCTTTATTATGATTGATTCTGTGCGTTATTTGATTTAGGAAATCTGAGTTCTTTGATATTCTGGCTTGAAAGTTCTTTGAACATCTCATCGAGTAATCTCTGCAACTGCCTAGTTGTTCTAGAAGATTCTATTATAGGCATGCATTTGGTTGTATTGTTGGATGTTATTAAATAATTGACATTGGTTTGCTGATGAGTCTTCGTGCAGACCATGCTGAGATTGTGATCTGTTCATTCATTATTCATATTGTGCAATGTGAGGCTTCAGCTGCCTTAGTTTATCGACACTGGTGTTAGTGAAGTCAGTTGTGCTTCTGTCAGTATGAGTGAAGAGCGGTGTTATGTTCGAGCTCTGCTGCAGAAAAAACGTAGAGTTCATAGCATTGTGTCTGAAAGGAGAAAAATGGTGGTTTGTTCACTTTTGATTATATGGTTGTTAGTGATGGATGAATTTATTTTTATGCCTTATTTGATTTGTACTCAGTGTCTGTTTAGAAGTGGTGACTTCTGTGTACATGAATTCCAGATGGTCACTGTGAACTCTCATTTAAGCAGAGAAACTGTCTGTGCTTGGATGACGTTTTATCTTGTGCTGAAAGTTTTGGTTTATGAAACAAATTATTTGATTTTGATAGTGTTATAGCACTTCATAATTGCCACTTGACACTGTTTTTCCTTGCAAAAGTTGCAGTTTTAAACTCTGCCCATACAATATGGCAGCAGTTGAAATTTCATGTTGTCAAATTTGTCAACAAAAATGAATTTTCAGGAAAATTTTCTTTGCTTTTATCACTAAAGGCTTGTACGGTTCAGTTATTACCAAACAACATTTGGTAATATTTTGAGCATTTTTGGAACAATGTGGCAAGCCTCTGAAAAATAAAAATATGGCAAAAAAAATTTAGCAATTCTTTTTGCCCCAAGTTGAAGAATTTTTACCATACAGTGTTATGTGCTTCACTAAACCTGTCATTATTCATATGCCCATAGGTGCTGCAGGAGCGCGTGGAGAGCCTGTCCAAGCAGATCCAGGACCTGGAGGGTAACTGCCAGTCACTGCAGATGACTGTGGACCGTCTCAGCCTGCACCTGTCCAAGACTGAGGAGGAGGGATCTCAGCACAAGGACAAGGTATGGCTGACTATTGGCTGTTGATCTATGATCCCTATCTTATGTAGAAACGACATCTCAGCTATTGAGAATGAGCTTTAGTCTTGGTGCTTTTTAAGTAAAAATATCAGCTTGTGAACATTCAGACACCAGGTGGTGAGACCGTCTCATCCACAAGTCAGCTCACTTAGAACTGCCAATTGAAGACATGTCGTGAGTCCGCTCAACAATACTTCAGCAAAGAGACAATTTACTAGAAAGGGATGCAGAGGAAGTTTTGAAAAGCAGAAATGCTCGCTTGGCATTGGTTTTGATGCCTGATTTTACAAGATAATGGTCATGCTTTTGTCTGAAAATACTGCTTCTGGTTACATGTGGAGATAATCTGCCTGGATCTTAGTAAGATAATACGCTAGTGTTGGCTTACAAAATAAGTATAAGTGAGAGTATGTTAAATAATGCTGTCCATTATTATTAAGTAAACTTTTTGTTGTTGCAATTGAAGTGCTAATGGAGGATTTCAAAAATTTTGTTGAATATGAAACAATGAATTTACTAATTTGTCTGTCTGTGTAAAGATGTTTTAGTTACTCCCTTTGTCAGTGTTTATAAACACTCTTCTTATTTAACCAAAATTCACTTGCTCTCCATCATAGGTTCAAGCACTCAACATGTCTCTCAGTGACAGCTCTGCTGCCATCAACGACCTCAACGAGCGTGTGTCACAGCTGCAGCGTGCATTGACCAGCAGCGAGCATGACCGTCGTGTACTACAGGAGCGACTGGATGCCACACGACAAGCTCATAACGAGGCCAAGAAGCAGAACCATGCACTCATGGAGCGTGCTCAGGCTCTTCAGAACGAGTTGGGTGACAACGAGGTGCGACGCAATGAGCTGGAGGGCCAGATCAGGCAGAGTGGAAACGTGAGTTCTCGCACGATATCTTGACATTTTGTGATTGAATACACATTTGGCGTGAATATTCATTAAAACAACAATCGGTAATGATTCTTTAGTTGTTTCCCAAGGGACAAGTTATGTTAGGTTACACTTCTTGTTTTAGTGAAAATGGTGAATAGATCTTATTTACATTATGAAAATGTCCAAAATGTCTTCCTTATTTATTTTCGACAAATGTTTTGTTTGACCATTATTTCACGTCTGAATCAGAATGTTATGCAACACTGACATGTATACAAAATGTGCAAATCTGGTAAGATTAATGTATTGTCTGCATGAAGGTATTACATTGTATGATGATGCTCATTTGATTGTCTACCTACTGATCCAACTTTGGAAGTTGTATTGGACTTGTATAATGATTAGATGTAAAACTGTGGTGTTATGAGGTAATGCTGTTTGTTCCTGTAGATGCTGATCCAGCGCCAGGAGCAGGAGCAGGAGTTGAACCAGAAGGTGCAGAAGCTGACCACAGAGAAGCAAAGCCTGGCCGAGCGTGTGGCCTCGCTGCAGAGGCAGCTGGCCAACATGGAGACAGAGAGACGAGAGATAGAGCGCTCACAGGTGCGTCTGGAGAAGGACAAGACAGCACTGAAGAAGACCCTGGATAAGGTGAGTGTTAGGGATACTTCACTGTGTCTTAAATGTGCAAGTAGAAAAGTAAGTGGTTCATTAAAAAAGATCAAGGTCATATTCTTCGTTTGAAACACAGTAAAATACAATCTTCTTAACACACAGGTTGTTGTTGGTTGTGCATGATATTTCAGATGCGAGGACTAATTCACATTAATGGTTGCAGGTTGAACGAGAGAAGTTGCGTACAGAAGAAGTGGCAAGCAAGTCCCTGGCCGAGCGTGGCACACTGGACCGGTCAGTGGTCAAGTTAGAGGAGGAGAACGTTGAGCAGCAGCGCAGGATTCAACAGCTGGAGGCTCAGGTTGCTGAGACTGAACAGCAGCATGCTCAGAGGTAGGGCTGATTAAGCTTGTGACACGTCTACGTAGTGGCTCATTTTGGACAATGTCTGGTCTCGTTTTGGTATTTGTGGTGTTCTCTTTACTGCAGTGTGTTGTCGCATAAAACTTTCAGTGGAAGTGTTAGAATTTTATAACAGTGGCCTGTTATGATATTTTTAATTCATAAGATTTAGCTATTGTTATTGTGTCTAGTAACTGCACTACTTGGTGCACAAATACTGTTTTTGCGAGTTGCTGTATCAACTTCAATGACTGCCCACAAAATCAATACGTTCTCTCAATTTTCAAAGGCTGTTGATTTTGCAGGCTCAAGGCATTTTCATATTCTTTGTGATTGCATGACGTGGGAGAATATTTGCTATCTTTAAAGTTTTTACAGATGGACTTCTTGAAATTTTCCTTTAGTCACACAGTCATTGCATGAAACATGATTGTCCCTTGTTTTTTCCTCCAGTTCTCTTCACTTTTGCATATACAAACGTTTGCCTCATTCATGCGTCACTTGTATTAGTCTTCCCACTGAGGTTTTGCATTTGCATGTTGGCTGTTGCCATTCTACTTGGTACTTATTACTATTCTTGTTTACTTGCATGAAACAGCTAGCTTATACAGGTACTCATGCTGCATCACTAAAGTTCATTGCTGCTGCTTTCTGTTACGTTGTCTTGTAGAAAGCTGTCCAACTGAAAAATAAGTTCCTCTTGTTTTTGTCTGAAATAGTCGACACAACAGTATCTGTTGACATCCCAATAAGTTAAAAAATAACTTTCTCACAAACCCGCACTAAAATGCATGGTTTTTGCACCTCGTCTGTATTGTAGTAGTTTGTTCTGTTCATTGCATGGACAAGTCTTGCCTTTCACTCAAAAACAGAAAATTTACATGTTTTTTGCTCTATCTTTTCAATGCAAGCTTGACCAAAATGGCTGATGAACATCTTGCAAGGTAGTGTTTCACTCTTCTACCAAAAAGCTGTCTTCGTTAAAATTATTGTAACTACCACCTAAATCGAATGCAAATTTTAAAAATACAGGAATCTGAGTTTCTGTTGACTTTCTTTGGTATTTTATTCTGTATGTTCGCTAACAAGGTTTTCTTTGTTCCCTTTCTCACAAATGAAAATGTTTAGGAAAAAGGCTTAACTTTTTTTTCAGATGCATTAATGGAGAATAAAATTGTATGTAAATGGATATACCTTTGTATACAGTGTATTGTACATTGTTGTGCTCTAAACAATTTACTTTTTGTCTGCATTACTCTGCCTCTTTCTCTTGACAGATTGATTGACCTAACCACGCGCCATCGCCAGGAGACAGAGATGGAAACCAACCGCCTGCGTACAGCTCAAGTGCAGGCAGAGAGAACACTGGAAGCTCGTGAGCGTGCTCATCGCCAGCGCGTCAAGGGACTTGAGGAACAGGTGAGTACAACTGTCTGGACTTTGTAGTCATGTGTTGTCCAGACTGTCGGTGTCACTTTGCTGAATGCCATGTTAAAAGATCTTTTCAACTGTATGAGACTAGATTTGCATTATTTGGCGTGCAATATGTACTACTACTGTTGGTCCTGGACTGCCCTCAGTGAGTCTAGTATTTGAGGCTCTAAGCAAAATCAAGCAAGTCTTCATGAAATATTACAATGCTGTTCTAGTGAAGCATGTATAAAGTAATTAAACTTTCACTCACAAGTAATGGGCATTAATGAACGCGCTCTTTATGTATCATTTCAAACATCAGAGCAGACTTGTGTGAAAGCACATGTATGTGATACATGGAGCCAGGGTCTAATCTCCAGTCTAAGGTTGCACTTAGACCCAGCACTTAAACAATTAACACTGCAAGATTTGAGTGTGAATTTGTTAGTTTACTCAAAGCGTGGTGTGTAATTGGTCAATTTTTAGTCGAGCTTAGAGTAAAGGGAGTAGACTCTGTGTTTAAATCAGATCAGGTCCTGTAATGTTCTCCAATATTTGAACATTGTTATTTCCTGTTCTAGAACTCCACATTGAAGGACCAATTGAACCAGGAGATCCGCAAGCGCCAGCAGTACATCTCGCGTAGTGCACGTGCTGGCGACGAGATCAAAGACATCCGTAGCGTGCTGGACAACTCTCTGTCCAACATTGCCCGTGACCCCACACTTGACCCCATCCTGTTGGAGGCGGAGACCAGGAAGCTGGATGACACTGTTGACTTCCATTCCGGGCCAGGCATGTCTCGCATCTCACCACACAGACGGTCACCCACACGCAGCACTTCACCCATCAGACTTGGTCGCGTTACATCGACACCAGCCGCGCGGAGCGTGCTCAGCAGAGGACGTACCTCCACAGGTCCCAGTCCATCTGCCAGAACCCCTGTATCCAGAAGGAAGTAGAAGCGATACACTGCCACCCTCAGCTTTTACATGTTTGTGACTATTGAATTTATTTAAGTATTGCTTGAAGAGATTGCTCATGGAGTTGCTACTATTTTTGACAAATTAGCGCACGATTCTATCTTGACGTAGTGGAGGTGCTTGTAAAGACTTCCTTTTTGTTTGCACTGACTGAGCTCTGTTGGTCAGCAGCCCAATCCACAGCAATCATGATTCATGTTGTGTGCAAGGATTTTGTTTGTTGTGCTCCTAAAATCTTTACCACACTTGTAAGCTGAAAACAATGTTTGTGTTTGGTTTCCAAATGAAGATTGAATATAATTTTAATATTTCTGTGTGGCCTAATCTTTACCTTTATCTTTACCAAAGACAAATCTTTTTGCACTGTGTATATTTTGAGTTTTTATTTTTGTAGAGTAAATAGAAAATGATGAATGGTATTGTATTATTTTTGTTGCTTGAATATATTTTATATTATAATAAATTTATGGGAGGTTTTGCTGTGATAAGCTGAATGATTAGAACAGGTCTTATGATGCGACACACGAAGATTTTTGACTGATAACTTAATGGATGATTACATTCCATAATTGAGATGAGAACACAAGTGTTTTTAGCAATTGATTAGTGCCGAGTTAATCTATGCGTCTTAGCTCAACTTTGCGTAGTGTTCTGTGAAGAAGTAGAGTGCTTTACAGAATGTTTTACTTATCTTTAGATGTGCTATGATGAACTTGTTTGTAAGTGGACACAGTATTGAATAAAGAGTGCATTGGATTGCAAAGTTTCTTTCTTAAAAGGTAGACCACTTGCTGTTTATGTTATACAACTGTTACCTTGGGGTACCGTTTTTTATACACAATGGCAGGTGTTGCCAGTTTTTTCATTTAATTCACAATGGTCACAAAAGCCCTTGTCACTAGATTAGGCAGGATAACAGTGTCTCGTTTAAGATCATACCGTTGTCAGAATGGAGCTCATAGATGTTATGCTTGGCTTAAAGTGGCCAACATTCGATTCATACCACTGTAGTGAGTCGAAATTATTTTAGTAGTAAGTGGACGGGATGCACATTTATTGCTGCTTTAATAAATAATTTGTGATCCGGGGACGTAACGCTGAGTACAACTTTTGAACAGTGCATAGAGTGGCTACAGAGAATAATGCCCATTGTACTTGCTTTTTCTGGATCAACCACTAACTTTGACATTCGACTGAAAAACTGACGAGCACGTAAATTTTCCAGACAAGTCTGAAGTGAAGTGTTGGGGTTGCGAGTCTAGAAACATTAAATAAATTCCGCTATGCAAGTCTTGGAACAAAATGGCTTACTTTGCACACTCTGTATTGGAAAAGGTGTGATACTACACAATACAAGTAGAAATCGACAATAGGTTTATGTTAAAGAGTCCAATGAAAAAAATTAGGGAACATCCTGACATTTTATGCCTCAGGTGCAGCCAAGCCAGTCAGAGTCACACTAACTTGGCTATGGCTTAATGTGAACCTTTTTTCAACAATGTAATATCCTTAGAGTGTTTTTCTTATTCCCGACAGCAATCGACAGACTATGTTGTCAATATTCAACTGTTTATTACTGACAGTAATTGGATGCTAGTTTATACAACTTGCAACTGCACATACAATAAGTCAACTGAATAAAATGCAGAGTGGGTTTTTACATATGATGGTATAAGGAGCAGGAATTGCACATTTATAGAAGCATTACTTTGTACAAGCTTGACAATTCAAGTTCGTACTGAGAATACACAGACTAGTTTCAGCATCTTCATACAAGTTCACAAAAGGGGCAGAGAAATAAAACTAGAAAAATTCGCACAAGTCAAATCTAGATTTAACTCTGACGATGTTCTGCTGTGTGATTGGAGTTTGTACACTCAGTAATTCAGATAAACCAGATTTTGCCTTACTCAAACAAACCTCTCAGCCTGATCTGCCTTATCCAAGTTTTACTGCACTACAGTTGTGGAGCTATTAAAACTGTATGACATGTATATAGGTGCAAACACAGAAACCAAGATGGTCAATTCAAACATAGCTCTTCATCAATATGTGTTCTTTACTGACATTATTCCACATAATTTTGATAAGTGATTTTATGTTTGTTCACGAGCTCTTCTATTTTGAAAAATATCAACTGGTTAAGGAAATCGCTAATTTAAGAATTCCTTTAAAATATTACCTAGGAAATTAAAACTATGGGAAGTAAACTGGAGATTGAATGTTACCTTTAAGCTTTATGTCAAGTATTGTGCAAGCAACTAAGAACTTCATTTTGCACATAAAACCATTCATTAAAACAAGACCAACTAAATGCACTGATGTCCAAGTATGCCTTGTAGAACATCATAGATAGTGTACACTAAAACTATAAAACATGTTCTTACAGTTAAATGACTTACAGACAGAATGAAGTACTGTACAAGAAAACTATAAAACATGTTCTTACAGTTAAAATTGACAGACATATTTATCTAAAAACTTGACTGGTGTAAGTAGATAAAAAGTATAAATTAACAAACATCGCATGCAGGAGTATATAAGAATACTTAACACTATGGACTATGAACGCGCTTACACCTCAGTATCTCCATATCACTGGTTGAGTGCTAACAACATGACCTGTAGCAGACAGATCATAGAACATCACTTGGCAGAGATGATAGTAGTACATTTTGAATACTGTACAAACCTAACACTGTCCCTAAATGCTACCATGACATGGAATATTACATTCACATAGCGTACAGTAGTTATGACAATTTAATCAAGTCGACAACAGCAGGGCTCTAACATGTCCAAGCAGTTAGGTCACATTCAGTCAGTTGTACTCGTACTATTAACGATGAAGGAAATGTTCCCAGCGTGTCGGAAATCGAGTCAACATGGGACATTTAAACGAACCACACAAAAGCTAAAGGCTACTCAATTTTAATTACAATACACCAATTATCCACAATTAACACCAACAGCAATATTACATAATATTACACAATAGTTGGGCCAGATGCCCGCACTTTGCTCCATTCTCATTCATAGATTCAGACTCGGTAGACAGGTTACGAAAACGTGGCATACATCAATAACAAAAATGCAGTCAAAGATAATATCAAACATACAGTCAATAAAATGATCTTAAATTTCATCACTTCTGCGAGTTTCTTGGTGGTTAAGGGGCACGTGGTATGCACCCTTCTGTTCATATCATAACAAGTTACAATATGTCACCCATCATGGGAGGACTAAAGCTGAGCACCAGACATAAATGTGTTACTTACACAAAAGTTTACCCCGTTAAGACATACGACGCTTGTTAGAAGCACCTAAGCATCTTGCAACCCACAAACCCGTTTCGAACAAAACGGTACACACACCAGGCAAATCTTAACTGCCGTGATCTGCGTAATCTGACGGCAGAGATATTCAAACCAAGCACTTCCACCACCGACCAAATCCAGCTTTCCCCCAAATTTGTGTAGATGAAAAGTCGCATAGAAGTTAATTAGCCAGTAGCTAGAAACTGCGTGGCAGCATCTGGTGCCGAGCTACAGCTAGGAGTGCAGTGAGAGTCGGCTTTAGGAAGTGGCGAGAAGCAAGACTAGAGTCCCGTCACCAGGGTTATAGCTGGTCGAGCTGGTTTAGTTGCTCAGCTAAAAACGAGAAGAGAGACATATTAGAGACTGCCATACGAAAGGCAAGATAGGTCAACTGAAGATGGAGTGGAGAGAAACAATAGCCGTGTTTACAAAGATGCTGGAACATGTTCATGTAAATTTAATTTTGTTTGGCAGTTAAGGAAACTCAAATGTGAAACAAATTAACAATTTAGAAGATTTCGGTGCAATCTAAATAAGAAAAAGATTAACAATGAAAGTATAATCACACAAAGTGGACACTGTAATTAGATGTTACAAACATGAAAAGAGAAGCTCGCTCTAACTTTTTTGATCACAGTTATTATTGTTATTTATCCAACGTGATAAAAGCACCATAAAGTTATTACATAATAGTGGCAGCATACAGACACAGTAACAAATTCAAGTCGACATTAGAACACCAGCTAAGCCATAATTATGCGACAACCAACAAGCCAATGATCAAACAATGTGATCTCATGAAGTTGATCATGCAACAGCCAATCAGACGTGGTCACATGACAATGTCCTCATGACAATCTCTGCATCACACCATGCCAATCACATGACGTCGACAAAAAACTCACAAGGATTTCCCATGGCCATACGGAAGGACTGCCGACTGCCACTGAGCTCTGGGTTGACGTTGAGCAGTTCTACAGGTGGTGGGGGTAGACTTCGCTCACTTGGCGCAAAGCTGCGCTCCGAGGCGGCACCACGGCGTACACTGGCCACACTGTGCGCATCTGTCTCGCTGCCGGAACTACTTCCACCCGATTTCTCCTTATTTTTCTCTTTCTTCATCTTTCCACTGCCTGAGTGACTGCTGCCTGTAAAGGAGAGACACAAAATGGTCAACCCCTTTCACTAGTATCAATGGAAATGCATTGCAGCAGTTAAAAAAAAATGACAAAACCCCATTAAGTGTTTGAGTAAACCATTTTTGTCATTGTCATAAGATTTTCTGCCAATTACTGTTCAGTTGGCATTCACTCTTGACTCAGAAATGTTCCACAGAATTTTTGCTGTTTTTCATCAAGCCTGACATTGGGACAACCCCCCATTAACTTGTGTCAGTATTTTTACCATAATGCTACAGAAATGAGCAAAATGAATGAGATTTTGTCGTTTTGTATGAAAACCTGTAAACGAAGACTCCGCACTCCTTTAAGTGAATTACCAAAACAGCTGTATGAAATTTTCTGATTGTAATGACTAATTTCACTAGACATCCAGATGTAACCATATTTTCAACAGCTCATAGAGCCAATAACAACATAACAGCCATCCCTCCACTCAGTACTTTAACTCAAAATTAAATGTGTCATGTCACAAAAACACTTGAAAATTATAACATACGCACTAAGAAACAACCACAGTTCAAACAAAAATACCAAAGCAACAAACAGTATATCAGAATCAACTAAGGACATTAGCGAAACCAACAACAAGAAGCAAAAGAAATGAAACCTAGGGAAAATGTTAGTCGCATAAGTGAGGACTTTTTGCAATGTGGGCAAATCATAAGGAGCTCAGCAAACAACAGAATTGTGACAATACGTCGGACCAACCCTTGACATCATCATCCAGCTCTTCCAACTGTTCCTGGTAGCTGCGGTAAGAACACGATGGGTGCAGTTGGTCAAGAGGCTTGTCAGGACATGCGGGAGGTGGGGTGCAGAAACCGTCGGCCATTTTGGAATTGGCCGTCTTGCAGTGGGACGACGACGTTGCTGCTTTTTTCTCCTTCTGCTCCCACAACTTGCGCAAGTTGCGAACATGTCGCATTAGGCATACACATGTGTTCACAGGGAATGTGCTCGCGGCTGCACGGGACGACGGCGTGAAATAGAAAGGAAGTTGAGTGCACGCGCTCGAGTGTTCAGGGTACGAGGGATTTGTGCCAACATGCAAATGGGATAACTAAATCAATGGGTAACCACAGCTAACTAGGGTGGGATGCTGTGAACCAAGACAACTGAATAACACTGAAAGATATGCTACAATTCCAAACACTAAAAATCATGCCGAGGTGAAAAAATTAGTTTCCGAGGGACTGCAGTAACAGTGACATATGTCCGCCGTTATTAGAACAAGGCACACACACACACACACACACACACACACACACACACACAAATAACACCCTGACACAAGAACAGGTGAACTTACAGTTCAGTCGTTCAGTCATATTTAATAAGATGGTAGGATCCAAAAGAAGTCGGACATTCACCATAGAGTTGGGAGAAAAGTCACACTTGAGAGAAAAATTCGTATACCAACACCCTCGCTACCTTGCTTAACAGAGGATGTTACACGAACCGCATTCAAATAAAGAGAACTGTCAATCTCCAACACCCAAGACAATCACACCATAAGTTTTTCCATAGGCCAGGGAAAAAGATGTTTTGTTAAAAGCGAATTGAATAATAACACAAATATCCCCTACAAATGAAAAATACATTCAGGACTAGAAAATCAAGCCTTCAGTCTCCATTTAAAATTCGAAGTAACCAGAATGGGAAACTATGGTTTGCAGGAAGGAAGCTCATCTTAGTGATATACATTTTGAGCCTGGCACAGAGTTTGCATTCAATCTCAGCCACACCAAGATGCTTCTCAATCAGCAGCATTGCCGGCAGAGGAGCACTACAGCTTACCGCCACCTACAAACCACAACCGGCTGAATCATCAGAACCTCGACACCGTCAGCAGTCACAGTCAACTTGCAGGAAAGTATAAAACAACCCAGGAATCATAAAGATTAGTTCTCAGACTTCTGGTCTAACGATAGTTTAGGCTTACAGACTAATCAGATGCCTTAGCCACTTGAACCTATGGAATCGACAAAGTCTATCAACTGCAGCCAATGCTACACACTATGTTGCATCGGTGGCTATTTAATCAATTGCCAAGTCTATTCTCAGACTCTGTACAAAACGCAGAGTTCGATATTTCAGAAATATGACAAATACCAAAATCACCCATGTCCCAATCTTCACAATCAAGGAAATTCAATTTCTCCTTGAAATTTGGTTTCCCAAATTTTAGAGACTGCCCCAAAATTGGACAATTTTTTTATCATGATATTCAAAGGATATTTAGCCCTGCTTTTTGCCAACTATCTTTCTTGTTTTCCCCAATAACTTCACTGAAGCAAGACAAAACTTTTGCAAAAAAAAACCATTTCCTAGTTCTTAGGCAACCAGTGACAAACAGCCCATCAATCAACACACAGTCATATACCAACTGCCCACCACCTCCACAGTGTCTCCAAGCCAACACCTACCTGATCCGCTGTGTTGACTTCCTGCACTGCCATTCCCTCCTGGAAGAGGATAACTATGACAGCTGCCACCATCTTGTGAGTAGCTGAAGGGTGGGGGCACATACTGCGGTGGGTACTGGTAGTAGTTGTTCCAGGCGGGTGGGGGAAGAGGTGCCAGGGTGTCCTGATCCGCCTCTGAAACACTGTCGATGTCGTTGAGGCTAAGCCCGCCCATGTCAGGTAGGCCGTAGATGCCGAACTTGGCATTCTCGCCAGCTAGGAGACAGAATGAATAGAAAAAGCCAATTAAAAAATTCTGCTTTATTTCACGGTACAAATTCTCTCATCAGAAATGACAAATCTAATGCATTTGAATAAAATTATATCCTATTTCAGGATTGATGTGAACTGTCATCAAAAATCAAGTGTTTGTGAGGACTCAGAAAAGGATAAAGATTGTCCATGACTCTTCCCAAGGTTAAAAACAAATCAAAGAAGCTGACGAAGTCATGTGAAATTGCAGCCGCTGTAGACTGCTACCTGTTGTAGCCAACTTGGTATTTATCTTATTTATGCATAAGATACACATAAAAGAAATATGTGCAATGGCACTTCAAATACATGTTCACAGAGTACGTTAAAGAAGATATTACTGACTATGTAATATGCATGATAATAAGGCCATGAAATACGGGTCGTATTGTGATGTTTGATATGGAAGAACTACTTTTCCGTATTCAACGCGCCTTGAATACGGATGCCTTCTTTCTCGCCAAAATTCCCTCCTGTGCACACAATACACTACAATCCGAAGAAACCTGATTGTTATTATATAGACTCACTTTGGGTTCAGCTCCGTGCACAATATTTTCACATGCCAATACTATGATATGCATTTTCAAAACTGAACAAAAAAAAGAAATAAAAATATTGTTGACAATTTTTCTTAATATACCCTGAAATTTTGCACCTGAACAGAACACAAATTATAAAAAGCCTCAAAATTGCCACAATATATTTGGGTTTAGGAAAGCAATAAACATTACCAATGCATGCCTCCTTTTGGTCACCTATTGTACTAACCAGATTAGGTTCTCTATGGTCAAATATGAGTCAATTTTTAAATTCGTTCTCAAAACAATCAAAATACGTCGAGCCCAAAAGCAAAACTGCAACTACTATAAACACTGTGTTTTTGTCAATTTTATGATAAATTTCTGTACCTAAAAATGATAACCGTGTGCAAGGAGCATTTTTAAAAAGCGTCTGAATGTGCATCAGCCACAACGTCTGGGTGTCCTGCACAGATATTGCTCAACGAAGTCGAGAAAAACGCCAGAAATGTATACAAACTTTAACTTAGAAATAGATTTCACCTCAAGCACTGACAAAAATACTGAAAATAACAAATATGTGCCCAAAGCCTGTAGCTGCTATAAAATACAACTTGAACTGCCCTGTCATGCAGGCTGCAAAAATTCATTGATAAAAATATTGCATGCACGTATACGTGTCACGCGATTTGCGATCATCATTGATAAAAGATGACAAACGGCAAAAAAAGAAGAGGAGCAATCATTGAAAACCCGCTTCTTCAAAGAATCCTCAGTGGAGCGCATAGGATAGATATGTTATACAACGTATGTGTTTGTACCAGTAATTATATCGAGATTTGTGATATGCAAAAGTATTTGAACTCGGGCTTCGCCCTCATACGTTGTATAACATATATTTATAAAACTTTGACAGGTCGGCCATTATGACATTCAACATGTGCAATAGCAATCCCTACCCGTCCTCAAGTTTGTTTGCCGAGTTCTAAAAGTTATCTCATAATTGCGCATTTCCACCCTGCGTGTTTGCAGGTGCCTTAGGCATACTCCTAGGAATGAGGGTTTAGCTCTAACTTACCTCCATAGAGGTCTCCGAAGATGTAGTAGCACTGCTCGGAGAATGTTATTTTGTTGACCGTGTGTCTGATATATCCTGCCTTCAATAAATTACAAGCATACTTCCTGGCATCACGCCTGTCTAGGAAGCCCTCCACGTGTGTGTGTAACCAGTCTACTAAGTCTGAACCTGCAGAACAACAAAGACAACATGTGGGGTCAAGGTCAGTACAAGTGATAGCTGGTGCAGGAACTGGGGTCTAACTTCAGAATGCACACTCAACTAAACTTAAAATAATGCTCCATGATTCAAGTACAAATTTGTAAGTAACTTTTTGAGTCGAGTTTCCGGTACTGAGATCAGACTTCCGCCCCAGGAATTTCAAGCGTTTGCGCTTGCATGCATACACGCATTAATCGGTCAATAAAATTTAAAACATTTGTTATGAAAATCCACACTCCAGCGTACAGTTACTGCAAATAAAACGGGCAACAAAAGTAATCAACATCAATACAACTCTTAAAATTCGAAAACCATTATGCATGAATTATGGGACGTACTATCGAGGGAGACAACTCCAAAATATAGGCAAATATCAAGAACATATTTAAGTGGTTTGCCAACTCATGCTGAGGACACCTTCATAACAAAAACACGATACTAAAAATTAGACATTTTTGTTCAAATTGAAACATAACAATGGATATTTTGCAACTTCTGGGTTATAAAAAATGCATTTGTGCAGTGGCGTCATACATACAATAAGCAGTAACGCATGGTTTTTAAATACAAGACAGAACTACGGAGATTAACCGGTCACGTTGTAACATTACCTATAAATGCATTTGGTATGCGTATTTTTAACCACATCCTATCTCGTATCTCCAGTCCTGAGTCTGGCTGGGCCATGGCCCGCACCACACTCAGCATGTCAGTCTCTATACTGAGATTCAGCTCATCGAACCCTGCAAGCATAAGTAATGCAAATCAATGGTTATTCCAATTTGAGTTGATTAACATGGTCAGGTGAACAGAAAAAAAGGTTAAATGCTGAAGCCTACTGCCTGGACGAGGAGTTAAATTTCTAATGTCTTTTAAACAAGAATTGCCATTTTATCAACTTCTGTAGGACTGCACGTTCAAGAATCTGCAGCATTAGCATTCTTTGTCCCAAGCTATACACAAAGTGAAGTTAAGGTTCTTCGTATTCTAACAAGAACAACTGCAGATGAAATTGTCAATTTCCAATTTTGCATTGTTAAAGGTATATCGTGCACTGCTTTGGTAATACAGTTGTTACTATATGATACAAAGGCATGGTTTATTGTTTTCATTTAATTTTGTCATGGTCACAAAAAAATCGAGTTTTGCAATAAGACAAGTTATCAAGTCTTTTGGTTTCCTGTGGTTATACTGTGGTCGAAATGGAGCTCATACGCCTCATGTTTGACTTAATAAACTACTTCAGTATTATTTCATCTTTCTTTGATATTAGCCATTTTGGACTGGCTAAAGCAGCACTCAATATAGCTTTAAAATGCTCAAAAGTTACAAATGGCCAATTACAACAGCTGCACAATACGAACTGTACTAAACAATGCAATAACATTTTTGTCGCATTTAGTTTTGATGAGAAATTTGACTCAGTAGAACATCAAAGTTTCACCATATTGCGTTCTAAAGGGAAGATGATTTAATGTAAATATACAAAACAAAATCCATGCTTAATAACACAACAATTTACCATGTTACTTACTTTCAGGGTCCCCAAGTGAGCTTGTCAAGTCTGTGCTAGTTGTCACCGTGCTGACTGAGCCCGGCCCGCGGGGGTAGTCACCCCGCATCGCCGCTGTATGCGCCACCCATGCCGACGGGTCGATGGGTCGCACCGGCTCCTGCCGAGGAATTGTGAAGTAGCCCTTGGGGTTGGGATCCCAGCACTTTGCCACGACCAATGTGATGGGCCTGGAAGAGATGAGAGATCATCAGATCAATAGGTCAATAGGTCAATAGGTCAACATGACGCTAACTTGAGGGCTCTGGCCAAGGAACAACATCTTGGGTGCACCTTTGGTAGAACATGTAACAGTTATGCAAATTAACAAAGAACTTTATATCCTCAAACTGTTAAGCTGCCAAACAAGGACTAATAATTCTTACACTAAGACATAACAACCAATGAGACACTGGGAAATTAAGACTCAATGCAGGGTCTTCAAGGATAGACACTCAGGATGCTAACGGATCCTTTGTTGTACCATTTAAGTTGAGTACTTCAGAATATGGCCGTAAAACTGAACCAACTGTCAACAAAAGCTTAAATTGTCCTACCCTGGTTTTTGCACAGCTTCCCTCAATGCACGCACTGCGTCATCGTTACTCATGTTCTCAAAGCTGACACCATTCACCTCCAGTATCATGTCGCCAGGCTCAATGCGACCATCTTGGGCAACAGCACCACTGAAAAAGGGGAGATCACAGCACATTGCAAGAAGCACAGTCTTATTGGGGCAGTGCAAGAGACATGTTGACAGGTAAGAAGCACCATAACATTGGTGGGCTTCACAGTAAACACTACTTCAGCTACAACTAACGACTGAGATTCAACGCACCATCTCTCACCAATGAAACAATCTAGTGAGTAGATCGTAAAATATACAATTCATTTCAAAAAGCATCAACTCGTTGGTTTAACTTGTGACCTCATAACGTGCATAAGATTTCACATACAGCACACCACATCTATGTAGAATATCGACTTGTACAGCTGAAAAGACACAGTGCTGTCTACTTACCCTTTCATTATAGAGCCCACATAGATACCACCATCACCGCCCTTATTGCTTTGCCCCACTATGCTGATTCCAAGGAAGTTGACCTTGTCTGGAATAACACACAATGCACAACTTAACATTCTCCACCAAACACAGGTTTGCTTAAGATTACACTACATTCTGTCACAAAACTAAATAATGTGTTTTCTTGCATACCACATAACTAAATGAAATCAAAAAGAGTCAGTCTTTAGCAGACTAAGATGATTGAAGGTGTTTATTGTGGTCATCATGGCGCTATTTATGTTTATACGCCATATATCAACCACACCACTGTCTCCAGCCAGAACAGATTACAGGGTTGGCCAAATTACAACTATTAATTTACTGGAGCATGGGGTCTGATGCAGTTGCCTTCACTCTCAACAGATTACAGGGTTGCCTAAACAACAGTAGACACTTTGAAAAAACTCTGGGCATTACTGCTGACACCTACCCATGTTCAGTGTGACTGTGATAATGTTGAGCGACATGGTCGAGTCTGTGATACTACTGAACGACGAGGCCTGTAAAAAATAACGATCCTGGATTAATACATACCAGAGACTATCATGAACTCCTTGAACTATGGCCCTTGACCTTACCAGTATCCAGCCATTGTTGGTACATACAGCGTAACGCGTAAAGCCACCAGACCCCGGCAGATTAATTGTTTAACACCAACTAGGCTCGAAGAAGGTGAAATTCTTATGGTTATCATTCAGTCACACAAATGCATACACACACACATAGGCCCCCCAAATACACATAACCCTCCCACACACAGACATATCTCACTAAGAATGTAGAACACCATTAGTTCAAGTCAAAGGCAACATGGTTGGAAACAAGACAAGTAAAACACATGGCTGTGACCACCGACTACAGACTGGACAGTCAGGGTACAACACAAAAGCAAATACATACTTGGAACAGACTGTGCGACATTAGAAACCATCAACTTCACATCTTCCATCTATTCAACAGATAACACCAGATTGACACTGCATGTTTCTACCTAAGATCCCTGCCTATGGTTGAAACCCGACCACAGGTAAACACTGATCACTATGAAACTAGATCACAATCCTATTGTTCACCAAAACATTAGGTATTTAGTACCACCACCAAGGACAGACATGCTGAACAACAGCAGGTCAATTAATAACCCATGAAAAACTGAGCTGAACAGTACACTGTCCTGGAAAAAGTATCAGATCTGTACCACAGTGGGCAAACCTGATACTAAGGATGGAAATTAGAAACACCTGGACGCACATCAAAGGTGCAAATTAGTCAAGATCATGGTGCAAAAGAATGCATTCACAACTTGACCTTTTATCAGCTTAGTAGGGGAACAAAGGCAGGGGATTTGAATGAATATTGGGAACTGAGACTATTTTGACAAGAAGAATGCAGCAACAGCGATGCAAAATAACACATGACGCCAAAGGAAAATTTGATCACAGTGTCCGCTTACAAACCTTGCATATCACGATACAGATTTTTTTGACAACCAAAAACTTAGAAAGGATTTCACTGTACGAAAGATGTGAGAAAACAACAATTATAGCTAACTAAAACGTCAATAGCACAGTACCACCCATTACCTACATGCTAAGCTAAAAGCGCTTCTGGAATAGAGACGACACGTGAGACTATCCACTAAGGAAAACACAGGAGTAGTCATTAGTGACATAAAATGAGACCAAAAGGATGTATGCGTTGTATGGAAAACAATGCTTCAAGTTATAAATAAGCAGTGAGACGAAATAACAAGTTCCGTTGTAACATTGAGATCACATCGATTGTTGAGTGCAAGGCTATTTTGATACCCTAATTCAATTAACAGATAAAATATCGGCGCAGGATATGAACCAGAACTGTTGAAAAAGAACTGATTTAAGGCAGATGAGGTCAGATGCAGAGAGTAATTCTAACTAAAAAAGGATTCCCATGCACCATTCCTTTACTATCATAATGTGCCAAACTTTACTAGGTATGACTTACATGAAAATCCTAGTCAAAATTCTCCAAAAATATCCAACATCCATCCTATTTGACTGTTGGCAACACATTGCATCCTTCCTTCCCAGTCGCCAATCCCCAGTATGCCAGTCAAACTGAGTATCAGGGCAAAGTCTCTAATTACCACAACTATAAACAAATCTCACCCTACCTTTTGACCAGGTGTCAGAACCAATTACTACTGAATGACTCTTGAAAAGGGATGGATGGTGCTGAAGAGGGCTTAGATGTCCATAACAACATAACCTGACAGGACCAACAGTCAGGAAATACACAGGCATAAGCAGTCAATCCAAAACTGCAACAAATGTTTATTACCTCATTCAAAGGCAAGCAACATTATTGTCACTACCACAAGTCACAATGGAAAATCCCTCACAGCTCTGCACAGATTTAACACCAAGATAAAGAAGAGTGTTAACCCACTAGGTAAGTAGACACCTTTCATCCCAGTGTCAAATCTCCATCAGGTACACAATGGTACCAAAACAAGTTGACCTAATTTTGACAATGTTGGCAACTGGACAGGAAGTGTCAAAATGCCAGCTGAACCTCTGACATCACATTAGGAAAAGATGAATACATGTGCTAAGGAGATTTGTAAGTAAGGATTTAAGGCACTGTGACATAAACCTTGGAAAATTTGCTGCAAAAAAGTTATACCATTTGAGAAATTGCTAGTAAAAAGATTCAAAGGAATTTTGAATTTTTAAATAGCCATCCACACTGATGAGTGGTGCAAACGATGTTGAGGAATCACTGCAAAAGCCAACAGGTGGTAAAACAGATAGAACAAGGAAGAACAGTCGGACTCAGAAAACATTACTTACTAAACTGATGGTACTGTCTGTAAGACCTGAACCCTGACAATAATTCAGCTGCCTCATTTTTCTTTGTGTCCAAAAATCCCCCATCAAACACTATTCCATGCCAGACTGTCTCATGATCCACTGGTAAACAGTCCTTTTTCTGAGATTCACAGAGTTTCAGCAAATCACTGCGAGATTTCCACTTACATATGTAAGATTTTCCACGAAGCCGTGAAACACTTTTATTGCGTGTAAGCGCACTTCCCCACAACGAGTTCCAATATCCTTTCAGCGTAATCTGGAACAGACTGAACCAACCTGGTCTGAAACTCAAAATCCCCTGCTAGACCTCTAGTTCCAGCATCCTCACTAGATGTGACTAGCTAAATCCTTTAACAAACTTTGTGCACTGTATCAATGTAAACATCTCAAGTAGCCAAACATGGAAAGGAGTGTGAGAGGGGTTGGTTTACTCAAAAAACAGGTAGGCCACCAATTACTTGTAGTCTCAGGCTCCAAACACCAAGCTCCACAGTCCCTGTGTAGACAGGATTGATTTCCTTGTTAGAGCAGCAGGCACAATCTTCTAAATTGAAGCTTCAGTCTCCAATGGTGTACACAGTGCCACTCTAAACAAAAAAGCCGATACACAGAGAGCTCCAGGTCTTGGTAATTTCTTCTCTGCTGGCAACCTTTCCTCGCATGCCATGCGCGGAATTAAGCACACAGGGCGGACGCATCTAGCAGAATTCCCAACAGGACAATATTTTTCAGCAACCATTCAAAAAAGGAGCAATTTGTTGTGTGAACCTTACAACACATTTACTTCATCACCGGAACCAGACAAAGGTGTGACTAACATGATAACAGCACCTTTCCTTATGCACCACATCAGCAACAGGATGTAGGAGAGGTGTCTGTGTCAGTTTTGATGTCTTAATAAGATGACAATGGCATTTAGCTGGTGGTTAGAGGTGCCGGCGTGCGGCAAAGACGTCAGACCAATCACCCGACAGACGAGTGTCACCACCATACCAAATGTGATTACAGCTCACCTGTATGTACAACTGATAATGTGCAGACATGAATGGAGACAGAGAGGCCTTAAATGATGGCTAATGACAGTTGATACTTCAACTGTCACAAACACAATTAGGATTTGGGAAGGGATCACATATTTTGCAAACATCCATATTAGTTGGTGGGAATTTAGAGTAACCCAACACTAAGGAGCACCTGAAACACCTCTCTAAGACACAGCTAAAGGGTATGTCTGCGTTTTGAATTGTAAAAGCAGTCATTACAACTTAGAATACTAGAGTGCCAGCGAAAAATGAAATTCAACTACCCTCACACGACAGAAATGTTAAGCTGTAATGCAATGGCCAACCGCTCAAAGCGTCTTACCAGAATGCAGAATACAGAAATAAACACAAGTGATATAACACATCACCATAAAGCGGTTTTATTTAACTTTTAGGCAGAATTCTTGCAAAAATTTGAGTCAGTTAAAGGGGCAATAGACTCGCGCCTTCTGTTGAAACTTAAGCTTGGTATTAAGCCATTTATTGTTACAAAATTGGCCATGAACTTACTTGTGACAGTGGGTTAGTTTCACTTGCTTATGCATTATGGCTGGCAGGGGAATTCCAGATGACTTATTGTATTAAAATGAAGGACAAGAACGCATTGACTTTGCTTTAGAGGAGATAAGACGCCTGTGAAAAATGTTTTAACACCAGAAATCAGTTTATAGCAGCTATAAGATTTCTGTTTCACAATATAACCAAAACACCAGAATTTAACCACAGCTGATGTCAAGAAAGAAAACAAAATCTTTGTGGCACGACGTTTACACCTCATTAGTCTACCTCAAGTAGATTCTCAACTGGTTATTGAAGCAAACTGCTAGAGACTGCAAATTACCCCCCTGGAGCCATAGGGTGGGAGGTCGTGACCCCAGACAGGAGTGACTAATGAGGATAATCAAAGAACTGCACAAGCTGCAGGTTCTGATACAGTCATTAACCAGGTAGCATGCAACAGGTGTAACAACTACCTGAATTCCTCATATTCTGAACGTAGCTCCTGGACACATTTAACCCAATGTCCACAGCTACTCTTAATCGACCAATAACATCAAATGTTGAATTCCAAACGAATGAAAGAAACGCCAAACAGTGAAAGCAGCACGCATTTCAGGCATCCCATTCAGCAACTTTCATCCAATCAAACTCTGCACTTCCAACCATAAATGGACAAGATTACACCAGTATAGAGAAAGAGAAAAGGTTATAAAATTCACCAAACCCTGCGCGAAAAAATGTTCACACAAGTCCACACGTTTTTATGCGTTTCTCCTTAACACGTGGGTGAATGTCAACAACAGCATAATGAATTCAACACTCCAATCTCGCAAAGGTAGAAAACGTGTTATCTGATTAACTTAGTTTTCACACTTATGTGATAAATCGGGAGAAGCATCATGTCTAGGAGTAAGCAATGCAAATGATATAGCAATAGTAAAACTTTATTAGTGTTAGAATGCGCATTCAATTTATTTACATGTATAGGAATGATAAACATTGTAGTGCCCTACATATACATTGCATCTTGATATTTGGCAGCATCGCGGAGTGACATTGTTGTATTTAGAATTAAAGTGGCCAGGGGTGACAAGTTTTACCTGTGATAAAATCTCACCAAATAATTGCCAAAATTGCCCTTCTTAAATTTTTCATAGGTTTCTGACGTGAATGCCCACAATTTTTCTCAATTGTCTGGGAAGTGAACTTGGTACAAAACTTAAACACGAAAAAGCATACATTTAGCACTGACGGCAAACTCATTGAGATTTCATCATATTTCAGGCTGCATTTGTAGTATTAAACAAGCGGTCACTCCCATAGCAACCGTGTAACAACAAGACCTCAATACTACTCACTCTGCTGATAGGGGGCAGTCGATGTCTCCGCCGTCTCCGCCTGTGCCGACCATATTTGGATGACCTACTTGTGGTGCCTGTCTCCGTAGAGAATCTGTAAGCACAAATTGTACTGGTTTACCACTGACCAATCAAAAACCATTTCACTAAAAAGGATTTTATTCTTATTGAAAACGTTTCTTATTTCACTAAAAAGGATTTTATTCTTATTGAAAACGTTTCTTAAACATAGAACTGCTGATAAACTCAATATACCAACCATAACATAAAAATGATTTTTTAAGACCATTCCGAGGTGGTTTTTCAACAAAAATATTTCCTCGAGTTTAGAGATAATCATTTATTTTCTGTCCTCCAGGCCAATTTTCAAATGCACAGACAAGAACCAATGAGAAGAGAGGGTGTTTAATGAAGAAAGTTGTACCACAAAGTCATTAACTATTCAACGGATGTCTTTGTGGTGTGATGAGCACTTAAACTGAATAACCTTTATACCAAGAAATACCTAAAACCTAGTCTGCCCTAGTGATGCTTCATTTTTTATCAATTTGTACTGGTTTACATCAAATAAACAATGGCTACATGAAAAAAATAAATAAATCAAGCGAGCTACCCGGTGTAAACAGCCCGCTGATTCTACGAAACAATGTAAACCACTGGCCAGTCTTGCAGACCAAAATGAGAGGAGTAGGGTAATTAAAACTGTTGGCAAGGCTTGTCAAGACTGCTAGTATATTTTCACAATGACTCTAAGCCAATTAAACAAATAGGATTATTGAAAAAGCAGCAGTAGCAAGGAGCAGGATCATGAACCTGACACTCAAGTGTAAACAAATGCAGAGCATTTGAAAGCCGATCAAAGCTGCCGTAAATCTGCCTCTCCTCAAAAATATCTTTTGACTTGGACCACTTACCTTTATAAAGTTAACCCCAACTTGTTCTTTATTTAGATTTTGGGCGATTTCCGAGCTTGGGAAAAATTGACGGTTAGTTCTTGTTTGAGATTTGCAATAAGAACTGTCAATTTTTCGCAAGCCAAGAAATTCAGCTCCATCTGAGCAAGAAAAAGTTGGAGTAAGTTTTTTACTAGTAAGTGGTATAACTTGACTGAAGGTTGGTTGCATGTAACTATAACACCCACATTCATCAAGGAGAAGGGAAAAGTATGATTTTATGAAGTCATCAGCCAGTAAATTTCACAGGTCTAAAGAATCAATAATGCATATTGTGAAGAAACAATCTTTCTGCCAGATGCCAGAAAAATTATAAATCTTTACTGAACTAGCTTGGGAAATTAATAGCTATAATTTGTTGGGGTCAGCCAAACGTGTCAATCTTGCAGAAAACATTGAGTTAAAATTAATCAGGTGTCAGAGACTTGAAAAAGAAGGCAGTGGTCAACAAAAAGTACCTATCAATTATTTCTCAACTAAAACTAGTAAACACTTAATGGTCACATAATATAATTGACCACAGGATAAATTACAATCTCCATGGATACTATTTCTGCCTGGTTTCTCCTATCACTCACTCTACGTATGCCAGTCCACTTTTCATAAAAAAGTTAGTGGTAACATAACAAAACATAACCACTGGAAAGTTAACAAGAACCATTAATATCTTACACCAGGCCAGTTCTTCCAGATACTCCACGGCAAACATTTCTCTGGAAGGATTCAGACGCGCCATTTGTTCATGTTAATTCCGTTAATCGTTTCCACAAAACCAACGCAAGAGCTCAGAAAAAGAGGTGACTTTGTTGGTTAAAATACAACGTATTGGCTGTTGGCAGGTACATGTCACCTGGTTCTACAGGATAAAATGCTTCAAAATTTAGCATAAAACATTGGGCAAGTCTTTTAACATCACAGTGTGAGTAAACCAGTGGCTCATAAACACAGGAATTATAGCCATACTGATCATAATGAAGACATTAAAGGATGATTAAAGCTATAAACCCATGCATTAAGCTTAGAATGCATCTCAACTAGTCAGTAAATGACCCAATCTCAGTATTGGCCAGAATATCATTAAAGCAGCTTCTAGCATGCTTCTTGTACAACTTGGGTCTGACTACCAAAACAGAAGCACGACAAAGTGCAGATGGGTCAATGACATTGCAGGAAGCCTCAGTGAGACGTTTTACCATAAAAATTCATTAGCGAAATCTAGCCGGAGGGGATTTTTGCAAAACTACTCCAAAGATGGCCAATAATTGAATTACGGTGGTTACTGCAAGATAATTGAATCAACACAAATGCAGAGCACCATTAAACGAAAATGCAAGTTGTAATCCTTTTAGTCAAAGAACGACACAAAATGTGTAGAACTGTAGTCCTTCCACCAGAACAAATTTCAGTCATCGACAAATGAGGTCATTATTAATTAGTTGTGATAATTAGGGATCCTAAGTAGACAGTTCCATGAATACTTGCAGCTTGATACAGAAACATTTCTATTCAAAATAACTTTACAGCCGTGCTAGCAAACCTCATGTACGACGACAATTCACACGTTATACGGACAACAGCAACACGCAGCGCCACCTTTGAAAACCATTACTCAGCTTCATGTTTTGGGGTGGCGATCCATCGTCTTTGTTGTTTTTGACAGCCAGTTAACAGTTCTAATTATACATGACAGTACCATAGATGGAATAGAGTTAATTCACTCGATGGGAACATTCACTACAGCTAAATTGATTTATTTAATTTGGAGTTCTCCATTTGCACTTGACTTAGGCTTGTGTGAGTTCAAAGTTCCTTGTTCAAAACAGTAAAAACGTGCATCCTACAGTGTTTGCCCTATATTTCCAATCACTCCGTTCCATTGGACACACCTTACAAAATTTTTGGGTTTCAATTTCTTTAGGGCAGTGAAAACAGGCCAAAAATCATTGCACTAGCACAGAATGACACACGTGAAAAACTGAGACGAATCTGGCGGTACTTTCAGAAAATACAGGAAAACAAGCACGAAATGAGCTTATTGTTTTTTATTCCTTTAGTTTTATTTCTTGCAGTTCATCAAAATTGTATCCACGGAAACAAACTTATGAACAACACGCCTCTTCTTTAGCTCAGTTGTGTCAAATGACATATAATTTGGGCCTCAGGCAAACATTGTATCCCTTCTTCAAAAAAATAGCACTTTACTACACATGAGTAGCAAAATAACACTTGTCCCAGTGCAGAGTGGCAGTTGCACATACTGAGGTCAGCATAGGTTATACACAGAGTACTTGGTTGAACTTGTAGCCAGTGTTTAGTGCATCCCCCCATCACAACTCGTCAACTGAATGGGCAGGCCTGGTCGTTCTCAAACACTTGATAACCCTCACAAAATTATAAACATTTTGGAACATTTTGTGTGACCAAGTTGACAAAAATTTCCAACATAACAAAAGCAAAAATCCTAAATGAAGTGATTAAGGAAATTAATGATGCAAATTGTGAAAATGTATTCACAGTGCATAAGTCGATTATAAGTTGCTAACGAACAAACCTCGACGCGGCATCATTCTCCGAATCTGAGTAGCTCGTTGTTGAGCAGATGTCACTACTGTACACGGATGATGAGTTAGTGAAGCCGCTACGGCCGGACGAGTGTCCGTTCACTCTGTGAGGGGGCGCTAGAACACAAAAGCACAGGCTGTAGAAACAAATGCAAGCTATCTACCTGCTGGCATTATCGTCCTCCGAGTCGAAGTAGCTCGTGGAGTCGATGTCACTCGACATGAACGACGATGCCGTCTCATAGCCATGTCCGCGGTCACGTGTTGGCCGCTCGTGTCTTATCGAGTGTCCATTGATTTGTTTGGCATGTGGGCCTGTAAAAGACGAAGGTGTGGTTTAGTAATCGTGGGAGACTTGTATCCTTCACTGTGTTAGTGGCAAGCCAATGCATGCGCTTGGTAATAACAATCATTCTGGAAATTTGGAAACATTCTTTAGTGTTGGTAGAAGACAATATGCACTTCATAAACCACGCTCAACTCTGAAAATCAATTTCTTTACACCAGCTGTACCACCAGGAACCTGGAAATTTACTTTCATTATTTCAACATTTCTCTACACCACGTAATAACACATCTTGAGGACGTACATAAACTTAACCAGAAAACCACAGACAGGACAGTACCCCCAGTGATGTCTACACATGCCTGAAACCTCCAGGTGATCTAGACAAAAAAGATTTTGGGTTACAAATTAGCAAAAGACTTTCAGAAGTTAGTCAACACAAATGGTGTTTAGAATACAAACAAAGTGAATACTTTAGCTAACATTCCCCTGGGATATAATTTGTTTAGGGGTGGTTCTGTGTTTAAGATATAAACATAAGTGTATTACATTTTAAAAGGGGAAAACTGGTGGTGACAGGGAACACATTTCTGTGTTGAACACCTACAAATTGTTTCATGGTTAGACTTCTCTTTAGTCAATGTAATGCTATTTTTAAAACAAGATTTATTTAACATAAGGCCACACAGACTTCTAAGGTTCATCAATGACAAACACTCAACTCAGCACAAACAAACACCATACATAAATCCAAAAACATCACACTTATCACACTTTTGTGATGGAACCAAAGCAATAATATAGCAAATATAACTATCCCATCCCACACTAGCCAACACTATACAGCATTAAAAACATGGAAGTTATAGTTCCTTTAAAAACAAAAGATACTTGAAAAGTCAGTATTCAACAACATTCTGCATCAAATATGACTATTAAAAACATAATGTTGGACAATGAGCAAGTGCTTTTGTTTTACAATTGTTGTTTTGTATGGTCAGTTGTAAATTCTTTTTGGAAAACATAGAACAGTTTCAGAACCCTTCTCAAGATAATAGAGCCTTTGATGTGTCGTAGAAATTGATAAAAATCAAAATTTCTCATAAATTGTTGGCAAGCACACAAGTCAGGACTAAATGTAGCCAAAAATACTTGGGTAGTCATTCAAACTGATGCTGAGAATACATACTTAGTACGTCAAATTGCTGGAAAGCATCTGTGTAGAATTGGCCAGGCAGAAAGTGGTCATTCCTTGGGTAACACTTCTTACGATAGAAAAGTTTGTCGAGAAACGCAAAGCAACTCAGACCATCAGGCTGTTTCTTGGTGTATTTCATCACGATGTTCGTTGGACTCGGCATCCTGATACTCAGTTGGAACAACAATTGCAAACTTATCGGAAATATTGCGCATGAAACTCTTCAAACATCTTTCAATAGCAAGAGTGACACTGCCCCTTCACTGTCTCACTTGTTTAGCACATGGAGATTAATCGACTCATTTCTCTTGTAACACCACAATATAAGTATCAAATGTCCTCTGCAGTCTTCCCTTTAGAATATTGACACCTCTCAAGACATTACATGACATGCAAGCTCTTTGACACCAGTGTCATCAGGTCACGACCTGTCACATGACTTGCATTACTTCCTGTTTCCATGACCAACTCTCTGCTCCTAATCCCCTTTGGCCCTGGTAATCCTGTTATTTATACCAAGTCAATAATACATTTGAGTAATAAATAATCAATGACAGTGCGCCTACTGCTGGTATCCGCATCCTCCTAATATCAACAACCCAAAAACATTATGCTGTGATCTAACATGTCAACTCGAAGCTACAAATTTTAGACCTCAGCAACAGCCCACGCTCAATTTCAGTGACATGGATACACCACTGACAACTGATGCAGTAAGAAGCCTTAGAATTGTGCTGACTAGAAACACACACACACACACTCGAGAGAGAGAATGGAGAGAGTTTATCCACCGTAGTATTGACAGTCCTAAATCCTCACTTCCAATTGTTCTTCTACTGACCAGAACCTCTCAAACCTGTAATGTGAAATAATAGTCCTAGTGAAGGTGACACGCACCAGCAAAATGGGCAACATCTCGTATAATGCCATGGTTTTCATTCTCAGGGCACAGTGAACAATCAAGGCGGTCCCAATGAGGGAGGTCTGGATCAGAGTTGGAGGTCCTGTGGAGATACATCTAGAAGACAGAGGGAGCTGGAGGCAAGCCACTTACTTGTGGAATAAAGCCAGATGTGCCCAGATTACAGGATACCAACAGCAGGCCCAGTCAGACAAATAAACAAAACACAAATTACTGGAAGGTTTTAGTGCACAAGGAAATGGGAGGTAACACAACCTCCAAAATAGTGGTCTCTCTAGTAACACCTGAGCCATACACTTTCCACAGTGAAGCAGACATTGGAAACTACTGGCCAGAGACCACCATCAACGACAAGTGATTACATACACTTGATCCCATGAAAAACTTCAGCAAACACAACATGTAAGTGACAAATGTTTAAAAACAAAATTTGATACTTAGCTTGCATTCTTGGTTGTAAGCCATGACTGTGAGACACCAGAACAGGAGAAATTAACAAACTAAGCTACTACAGCCATCACACTTTTACCAGTGGAATTCCCCACATACATAAAGAATCGCCAATATTTTCACCTGTCACCTTTCATGGATAGGTAACTAAGGCTTAAGATGCTGGTGTTCACGGAAGGGGAAGACAGCACTAATAAAACAATGTTTCGATCAAACAGCGAGGAAATTTGAAAGTCATAAGTCCATACCAAAAAGTCATGTCCATCAGCGACAATCAATCAAGCAGGCTGTCCCAACAGAGTTGGACATCAAAGAGATGTCCTTACATAACATGAACAAGGCCCACTGCTGCTTCCAGAGGGAATTTACAATAAGGCTGCCACACACTGGAAAAGTTTGCCATAAAATCATAGAAACAACTTATGTGGGGAAGTCATAAGTTACGGCTCACAGTTTTCAATAAAACCTTGTGATTTATGTAGCCCTGATTTTCAAGAACATGTGCCCATTTTATGGCTTCTGCAGTCAAAAATGTCTCAACTTTGATCACAAGAGCAACACATAAAATTTGGAGCCTGGAAAACAATTGCGAGTGTGACTCTGAATGTTTGGAGACGGTAGATACACCTGACTCTTTCATTAACTAATCATTTGTTCAGATTGATGAATGCAAATCATACTAAAAATATTGACTTACAAATACAAATTAATGTGAACTTTTTGTCAGAATTACAATGGGGATGGATAACCGCCCAATGCATTCGCTCCTACAATTTTACTTTGTAAGACTAAACGTGGACAGACCAGTCTTCAAAATTTATCACAGAACTGGCCAAAAGTGCAACTGATTCTGGTGTGTACCGCAACTGATTTAGCGACCTGTACCCAACAACTAAAAAGTCCCACTAGCATCAACTTCAATTTTTTGAAAAGCTACACAAAGGCCCATGCGCTAGGGTAAGTAAGGTTAGAAATGACAAGATTTTCCAAGCGATGAGTAAAAAATCTTGTATAATTTTTGCTCATACAAGGATTTTCTTTTTTGAAAAAAAATTAGCAACTAAAAAATAGTGCATCACCAACTCCACAAACCAAATCAATGCCAGACACTAAGATACAATGTATGAGGACTGACCTACATCAAGCCTTCTCCCCCACTGGTTCAACCTCCAGGGTTAACCACTGAGAACATGCGACCTGGATAAGAACAGCGATCACACACACACAGAGCCCATGTACTCAGCACCATGAGAAACAACATATCACGCAGTCAAACAAGACATGCCCCTCGAGCCACGAAAAAAATTCATGATCAATGCAGTCACTGAATAGTTTGAAGTACACCAGGAGGCAACAGCAAGGTTACAAAGGTTCAACCTCTAAAATGCATGTATCCAGGTAGACACGAGACCCTTATCCTGCAAATGCCCACATGCAGGATGATCACCTTTTTGTTTTCACACTAACGAGAGGACAACTTCTTCCTCAGTATCATCCAGTGCACATTAAGTCTTCTATTGGAGTGGGCTCTTCTAGGTAGGTCTCCTATTGTCTTGGTGTACAATGATAAGATTGAGGAATGAATCAAAACCATCAAGGGCCATACATTGATGGCAGATAATCCAACCAGTTCAATAGCCTACAGATCTTACTTTAAGCAGGAGCTTTGCACTTCATCATGCTCCAAGTTCTAATAATTTTGTGTAAAGTTCTGCATTTCATAGCAGGAAATAACAGCAGGTCGACATAGACCAGAGAGACATTTGTCATTAATTAGCAGTGACTGGACACTGGTTATTTGTCTGGTTCTGAGATTGTCTGGACCCAGACAAACTGACCAGAGGTCCTGGCCTGTATAATGCGGGACTCAATACTTGGCATACCCAGCTGTCATTAAATACACAGCTGCTTGACAACTCCAGAGAACTGAAGGACTCCCAAGAACTACCACTAGAAACCAGCAAAGGAAATCATTCTCAAGTCCCTTAATGAACATTTCAGAAAAAAATAACACAATTAACAGAAAGCCGGCTTTTGATATTAATGTTCAGAGAGCTGTTGACCACAATAGCATGAAATCCAATGAACCAACTCAATTAACTCAATCAATGCAAGAACCTTGTGCTCTATTATTAAAGCCCTATCTAACCTGGCTGCCATGTTTGAAAATCGATGCTTACACTGTTCTGGTTCACGTTTTTGGGATGAAACCCTTAGTTTTGCTTATAATAATGTGATTTAGCATACCTAATAACACATGGACTATATGAAGTTCACTTGTTATTCCAATGGGAGATTCACACACACTAACATGGTTTACTCCAGTTTGAATTTTTGATTTTGATTTGACCTAATTAGCAATTGCACAGGCTCTGTACTTACTTTAACCCCTAGGCCTTGAATGAAGATTACATTTATCCTAAAGAATGAACACAAAAATGCTTCTGCAAGGCTTAGAACTCTGAGGTTGTAACTAAAGATTCCATTTACCCTACAAATGAAAGTATGACATAAGAAAAAAAGCTTACGCAAGGCTTATCACAAAATATAAAGTCCAACCACCAGGAGTACACAGGGAAGTACCCCAAGCTCACCACAAGATAAAGAATCAGCTGTTCCCATACAAGATGTTGAACAACGTCAAAACAAGAAACACGTCAACGAAGTTAGCCATCTGACCAGTTTCAACAAAACTTGGCCAGGTACACAAGTGATAAGAACTGTTGGTGTGTACACTAAACCATAATCCTGAACAGACGGGATCAGAGAACAATACAGTTCCAATATCAGCTCCTGCCCTCCAATGCACTCCCTGGAGCAAGAGCGTTTCAAAGACCACCTAGTGGTAAACAAGTCCAACAAATTAGTCAGCAATGAAGAAGAGCACTTCACATGGTAATTATCATGTCACATTCTCAGCAACAAACATCCAGTTAAAACAACCAGATAGGAAGTGAGTGCAGTCCACAACGACCACCAACTAATCATCCAGGTTCAGGGCGATGAATAAATTTCTGCCAATTTGCTACCTGTCAGACAGGAAAGCTGTTTTAAAATGTTTGACAAAAAACAAACACCATGTGTTTTGTAGTCTGAGATCTGATATCAACCAGTCTTCTTGAGTCTGTCAAACTCTGACCAATCACAAGTGCAATGATCAGTTTCTAATGACTACCATCATCTGACATTGCAAGTAATCACACATCAGTTAATTATGCAATATTTAATCACATTACTTTGTTTTCAAGACATCAGATGCTTTGATAATGGTCCTAATGAAGGAGTTCTTAGCAATAAAGGTATGTCGGAAATCATTTGAGAAACAAAATGGATACTGGAACACACAGGCAACTGACGGTCCTTGACACCTCATTGAAATCCAAGTACACACCACCACAATATGACCCTTTGAAAGGGCCAAAAAGCTTAGAGGTTTCCATCAGGTCCAAAAACCACAAGATCCATGGATGACTGACACATAAAGCCAATTCAAAAATGCCAATTAAGTACAACCAAACTAAGGTAGGTTAAACTTTTCGTAAAATACTATCCTAAGCCACTGTTTAATGAGATTTTTGCAAGCATGGTGCAAACCAAACAATCTTGGGGTGCAGACACTAATGGATCAGTGAAAAAGTTAAGACCTGAACAAAACCACAGTCAAACTATTGACAAGCGTGACAGAAATCTGTCTATGCTCAATGGTAGAAGACCCATAAGCTGGCTGAAGCATGTAATTTGATCTGCAATCCATACTCTGAAGAAGTTAAAAATATGTGTTCAGAGCAGTGTCAAATTGAATTTGACAAACACATCCTAGGAGAGAGCATAACTTCAAAAGTGTCAAGATGAGCACACACACAAACACACACACACACACACGCATGCATGGGCAGCTCAATATCAAACACAAGTATCAATATTCATTTAGGCTACACCTGTGCAAGATCACTCTGCCACCTATTGGAGCAAATGACAAATGCACCAACAACTGTCCTGCCACCTGGTGTCGATCAAATCAACCACACAAGCACAATCCAGACAAAAATGCATATCAGCACCAAATAGTACAAAAACATTGAAAAACACATTGGTATCTGCAACAGAAAGTTTACATCCAGTGAGTTTCACATGATATCAACATAGCATCCAGATGATACACCTTGCACATGATAAACACCGATAACCATGGGGAAAATATCGGATGAAATTTCACATTGAGCATCAAAACAAAATATGAACGAAACGTTAAAATGAGGATTAAATCAAAATAAGAATGAAACTACATTAAGGACGAAATAAACATGTCTCAAAAAGTAAACTAATATAATATAATCTAATCTAAGACCAGAAAAAAAACGTAAAGTTAGGACACAATATGGCTGAATTTTATTTTTTCAGTTTCATAAAAGATAAGTAGCACCAAATGAACGCTCTGTCATTTTTAAAGATGTGTACCATAGCTACCAACAGACAATAATTCTGAGAAATTGTGGTCATTCATGACAATGTTAGAAGACCTTGAAACATGAAGAAAAAACAATCTGGCAATTAATTTAATAGTTAGAATTTAGAATGTGGTGAGATTTCACTGCAATTCACTCTGGTCTGCTGCAGCCATTCATTTTGAAACCTGCACCTCACAACTAACATCAGGTGACGCCGGAAAAAAAGATATATATCATTTCAACTGGCAACAGGTGACTTTTTTTAGAAATACGGACTAAAAAGTTTAATGCACCAATCACCAACACAGTTTTCAAAAACACAGACCAAAACCGATGTTGCTTTTTAGTTTGGCCCAATGGGGCCACTAGACCAGTTACAAATACTACGGTACCAGTACAACTTGCATATGATAATCGTCATCAATCAACTTTGTTAAGATTTTTGAGAAAATTAGAACCCCAGCCAAAAAAACGGTGGTAAAACGCCGTGTGGCTCATAGTCACGTCTTCACACCAGTAACTGTATCCTTATAAGTCAATTTTTAACGTCTATGGTCATACATTCTGGAAAGCGTACATTTGCTATGGAAACAGACAATGTTAAGCAATAGATACAGTCAAAGTTAATGCGAAAAAATTGTGTTAGCACCAGCCTCTCACAACACCTCCAAGAACTGCTAAGAATACCCAAGCGCCCTTACCGTGATGCCTGTCGTAGTGGTAGCGGTTGTCCTTGTACCCATGGTTATGATTGCCCCGTGGTGAGCCAAGGTTACGATCTGAGCGGAAATGAAAAGAAAGCAAACCAATGACCACATGCAAAGCACAGCCAGCCAAGCAACAACTCCCTCTGGTGTTAGTTGTGACACTTGGCATGTAGGTAAACAGAATTCTACTAGACACAGCATGGTTCAATTCAACCATGGTTTCAGCAAAGTGCCCTCTAAAAAAGGTCCACCTACACAGGCTAAGATGAGAAAGCTGTCACCAGTATGGAGGCGTTTTTGAGAGCAAATGACCTGCATTTCTGCGCATAAACCTTTGCTGAATGTCTAGTTCCCCCAGAGGTGCACATGAAGACAAGAAAAGCTGTCTTTGACAGGTCAGCGTGTACCAGTCGAACAATCTCTAGCTACATCCCCACCTCCCAGGTAAAGCGTAGAAGTCTTTACACCAAGATGAGGTTGTTACATGCTTGCAAAACATAATTGTACAAACAAAAATGTTTCAAAGCAAAAGCTGAATTTAAAAACACCTTTGTGAAAAATAAGGCAAGATATTAAAGGATGAAAACACAAATAACCCAACAAAGACAACGTTAAAATCAAAATACAAAAATACAACAATTGCATGAACGTACACTTTTCCTTGATCCTAGGTCTATGCATCGTTAGAAGCATATTAACCATTCCACAACAGTCACACAGTTGTGACTGAAAATAAAACTGATGGAATTTTGCATTAAATTTAAATTCCTCACTAATTTCTTATCCATATGGTAAAATCTCATCCATTTCGAATATAAATAATTGCAAAAATTGCCTTTTTCAGTTTCTTTAACGACTCTTAACATAATTGCAAACATTTCAGTTTTTCAAAATTTTGTGCAGTGATGGCTATGGTCCAGAAGTTGAACATGGAAAAGCAGTAAGATGATGCCACATTATCTTTCATCGAAAAATTAAGAACATAAATTTTACTTGGCTGCCATATTGTCTCCTAAGCTGATGAGATTTCACTGTATCATTGTCGAAAATATAATTTGTCAATTTCTCAAAGGCTAATAACAATGCCATTGGCCAACACACATGAAGTAAAACATTGATTCACACCAAGACACACATCACATCACCCAATTATCAAAAATCCAGTTCTAGACACCCTTACCTAATCTTGTAGCAGTTTTACGAAACATCACATTCACTTCAAGAACTACGGTAGGACTGCACACACTATCATTCACTGCAACACATTCCTACTATGACATACAGTCACTGGCAAACAACATCCAAAAGGCGAGAGTAATGGACAGGTAAGATGTTTATATTGGTCCGGCCAAACAAGAGCAGTTTGGTATTGAACTGATCATAGCCAATGTCGAGCACTGAGTGTGGAGACTGGATGAAATCAAAAAGTTTGTTGAGCAAACAGACAGTCTCGGATAACTTTTCAGTCATCATTTCGGAAGAGAAATTTTTCACAATGGCTTACATTTGTTTCTTAAACCAACATGCCAAGTTTGTCAGGCTGAGAATTAGAGCAACAATTCCACCAAGGACCAGAGTCATTGACTATGTTACACAAACATTGTTTATTCACAAATGCAATGAGTTTCCACATCATTTTTAAATGTGTCAAACACAATGACATCCAGAACCTTTTTTGTCACATAGAAAAAGAGATAACATATCGTGTTCAATACAGAGTACAGGTATTCTCAAAAGAACACAAAATACCATCTTGACTAAGCACCAGATCAGCACAGTACATAGATAACAGTTTGTACTCTTACAAGAAGTGTAATCTTTGTACAACTACCAGACAAAACAAAAGCCGAGCACAGCATTATTACTTGAAACAAATAAGTAAATAGTCGCTAACTAACACTTACAAGAGGCACACCCTTAAAGAAAGTTGTTTCAACTCTCATTGTTGGTTGGCTCACCTTAACGGCGACAGAACAATTACCGTAGTGTTCCAACAAGTACAAGCTAAAATAGCAGTTATTATAACACATCCAGAACTTTTGGCAAACAAAGTCTGCATTCACTATGGTCATGACTCATTTGTGTTCTACTAGTACAAAAACACACCACGTGGCGGGGCAGTGTCACAACCCTAATGTAGTCAAAGTATTCATAATGGCTGTAGCGTAGTGTCGAAAATGACATAAAAACCTGACAGCATAGGCATGTATCAGCACATTTGTAATCTTATACAACCACAGGTATCACAGAGCGTGAAAAACATTAAGTTTAGCTTAACACATGAACAGCGGGAAGACACGGACAAAGTGAGAACTTGAATGCCAACCTACACCGAGGGAGGCTCAAAGTTTTGTGTTTCCCCACGACCAAACTATCTGGTATATTGATGCAGATAGACACTTTGTTCTATTGCCACACTGGCATATTATCTCCATCCTTAAACTTATTTGGTTTGATATTCATTGATAAAGTTGTTAAATGTTTCGGAGTATGGCTTACAAATGAAAGCGTGTCGGTTGGTTCTGAACTTTTTTACTGCCAAGTGTGCCATATGGCAATTTTCAAATGCACTGTCAAACATGAAGTTTGGCGATTTGGATACATGCCCATTTTTGAACTAGTAAATCCAGTTTTACGACAACATCAAAGAACAGGGTGACAGTTTCACCAAATCCCGCAGTCCTGATTTCAAGCTATTTTTGTTTATTGCTTAGCTGTTGAAATCCAATTGAAGAAAAGTCCTCTAGATTGTCCATATATGGTGACTTGATTCAAATTAAAAACAGAGAGCTGCAATGTCTATTTCAACCAAAACCATCCATTGCCAGTTAATTCACATTTCCAATGAAATCTTGAATGTCTTCACCATTTTCACACAGAAGTTCGATAACATTATAAAGCGAGTAAGCCAAAAGAATCATTTCAGGTGTCAACCAGCAAAGAGCGCATAATTTCCCTACCGCATATGACAAGGATTTGTTGAAATTGACTGTTGGCCATTCAAAGACAGTCGAGTAGAGTGTGTCTTGGGAAACATGCAACGCGCATTCACAATGACAGTGGCAATTTCATGGAAATCTTGATCATGTGAATGAGAGGAGAGCATCAAGCCAAGCGTGGAGCTTTCACAAGTGAAAATATGGAAGTTTGACAGGTGGGCGTTAAGCTAAACATGGACATAAACGTAAATGAGAGTTGAAATGAGGTAGAATGTACTGCACGATGAAGTTATTTGCCTATGTCATCCAGTGGCTTCATGAACTCATTTACCTACGATGGAATGAACTTATATGCCATATCCAAAGAATTCAAATCTGCGAATTATGTTAAAACTTGTCACTGTTTTCAGCGCTGCATTGTCCAACTCTTACTCTGCTGTACTTGTGTGATTACAAAATAAAATCAAATACTTGTGAAGGCTTATAAATACTAACTGTCAATATTTTTATAACGCAACACTCTGCAAGAATAAGAGCTCAAAGCTTATGAAATAAATTTTTGAAACCTTGAATGTGGTTTACATCCCAATTTTATATCCTTGCTGTTTGTTATAAATTGAATTGCCTCGTATGATGATAACATACAAATGTGTAATACTCAAAAGTGGCGCAAGACCTGGCATTACTGTTAACTCCTGCTTGATCAAACACTTCACGTCTGTACAAACCATGTTCAGAACACTCGAGTATTGAACAAAACCAACAACACATCTAGCAGGTAGGGCGGCTAATGCAGCTTAAAAAGAGACCTCAAATTTTCTTGCTGACATTGTTCAACTTACTGAGTACCGTTACGCGCTCATTGCTGATTTTTCCCATGTGAAACGAATACCACTTAACACAGACTGAGCAACCATTTAGGAGACATCTAACCACTAATAGCTAAAAAACAGTCATAATGCTTATTAAAATATGTGACAAAGATATCTAAAACATGAAGTAGTGTGTCCCAAGTAATACAACCAAGAGCTGTAGGTTTGTCAATTTACTTTTGTGTGCAGCGTGTATGCATTTATGTACTACAAGTTATGATTAACCTTTCAACAATTTCAGAAATTAGCAAGTCGTACAAGAGCAGACAAATAAATGTCAAGTTAACTGCTTTTACTCTTTTTAATAAAATTACATTGAAAAAGATATGTAAGAAACATCTTCTTCAACATTCTTGAATAGCCATTAAGAAATACAGTATGAATGCATGCAGGACAAAAATGAAGTAACAGATCAATGGTATTGGACGAGGACAAAATTGCAGGAAAAAGAAAGTTTTACCTGATTCCTCAAGAGGTTGATATCCCGGCTGCACTAGACTCCACACCAAGTCTCGCACAGCAGGACTGCGAGTGACTAAAACTTGAATCAACACCATGGTGAGAGTGTTCTTTTCCTATTACATACAAATCTCGCTGCGTATATCGTGTCCTACAGGCTGTTTTTAAAGGACGATAAGCCCAGGTTCAAACGCTTCTAAACTTTCTTCGTATCACAGAGTTCATTTCGAAAAAACAGTTACACATGGTAATCTATAGCTCCATCTCAGGAACAATAATTTGAGCAGTTCCTGTTTAATAAGTATTCAAACTCAGCTCAAACTTGTCCATTTCCAAATAAGCTGAAGGTCAATCCTTCATATAGTTTCACTTCCCAGTTAGTTCTCCACTGCCAAATGAAAAACCTCAACCAATACGGTAAACAATCGCTTCAAGTATTCGAGTCACATTTTTCCACTCAGAACATTGGCGGCAAAAATCCAATTAAATTGAGATGATGATGTGATATATCACGATTATGCATGACATCTGAACGTGAAGCTCCTTTGTGCAGTCCAACATGAAATACTCCAAGACTATCACAGCTAATAAGAATGTACCGCGTGTATGCACAAATTAGAAAACTCAAAATATTCTTCAATCCACAAAACATCGGTGGCAAATTACTGCGCAAACATACAACAAACTAGTTACAAAGAACTAGACGTGATTTTCAGAGTGTGACAAAACAGATACAAACAGTTTGCTGTCGATTACAAAAGTACGTTTGGTCAAGGCATTTAAACAAACAATCAGCTTCTGTGCTTCCTGGCTTCACTGTTGTTGTAGATCGAAAGACAGGCACATGTTGTCCAGTCAGTGGAAAGGAGAGAACTGTTACTGGAACCAGAACACCAACAAGGTGCATTCACACTATGTAAAGAAGACTAGCCTTAGGGGCACGGATCAATCCAAACGTTATACGAAACTCACCAAACACGGACAGTGACGACGACGACAAAACAAGAGCTGACACACGACAGCAAACATTCGAACTGAATTCCGCACAGAGAATATTTGTCTCAGACACAACTAACAATACTTGCATTTAAACAGTCACTGAAAAGAATTTCCAAGCAAATATCTTGTACTAGTTTACTGACCAAAAAATATTCATTATGGCACTTAGACAATTATTTCTCAACACAGTGACTTGTCTTTTTTCAGAAAACAATTACAAGACCACAGATATGTTGTTTTTCAAGCCAAAATTACGCCAGCCCTTCTCTATAGCGAGAGACATCTATCCACTGTTGCAGCAACCAGCAAGTCCTCCTAACACCACGTGTATCGCAATTCCAACCACTAAAACCCTCAACAAATCAGAACTGTCTTTCACTGTTACGAAAGGTAAGTAACCCATCAAACAACTGTACAGATGTACAGTTCAGAAGTCATACAGCCTCTAGCCAGGATTCAAGCTAGTGATCTGAATTGAGGACTACCAACGAAATAAGAGCTGGTGAATGGAGACGTTGTTCTCTGGCCCCCACCTGGTGCACTATCATACATGGAAGAGTGGGAAGTCCTACATTAATACTTTGATAAGGTTGACAGGGCGCAAGCAAAACAGCATACCACAAGCTATTCACTAGGGAGATTTCCAGCTGAAGGATTAGTGTATAGATGGTGAACAAACAAATTCCTTCAAATTACTTAGGAGCCCTTCTGATCCAATTAAGGAAACCAATCCAAAACTTAAGTATCCAAGTAGTAAGTAAGCTGGAGGCTGGGATCAACATTCACAAGACCTGTGTCCGTTTCTCCACGAGAGTGTTAGCTTTTGTCTTTGGACTTTAGTCAAACGTCACAAATTTGACTATAAATAGCCAGAAATTCACTTTTTCTCTTATATGCTTCTTGAAACATTTTGTCTTCTGTCTAGCACACTGCCATTTTCTGTCTTTTGATCTCGAATTGTAGACAGATTTTCTGGCCTTCAGCCTAGGCCAGTTTTGTGAAACATGTAAGCTACCTGAAGTCAGATTTTAGCCAAAAGAAGAAAGCCAACAAATTCTTCGAGTAACAGGCCCATCAACTTTCCAACAAATCATGAGACTGAAGTAACTGTCTATCAAACTTTGCCTTTTTCAGTTCAACAGATGGGCTTCAGGCAAAACGTCAAAGAGTCAAACAACACTCTTACACAAGAAAACACTGGTTTCACTTGTGCAAGTAGCCTGAGGCGTGAATTAACAGAGATCAAAATACCACCCTCTCACCGGCACATGTTCACGACTTGTAGACAAAATGCCCTGTTTATTCCTCAGGCCTCATTTCACAGGTTTCCAGTTCTAATCCCATCACAAACGGCATGTTAGCTGCGCATTTTAGACCAACTTGCGTCAAGTTTCAAAAAACTGACACCTCCTGAAAAGGATCGACATTAATTCACATCCTAGACAGAAGTATTTGATCAGAAAGTGTTTGCACAATTTTCAGCAGTACAATAACACCATGAATCTTTGAAGTTGACGTGTTTCATCCAACATCCAATTATCCAAGAACATTTCCGACAAATGTGATCTGAAATTCAATACAACTCGTAGCGCTCCATGGGGAACTGCACATAACCTGAAGACAAGTCTACACGTCAGCAAAAGAGTCCCCACGCCATCGAGGGCTATTCCTGGATACCCAATCCTGGATAATGGGAATTTTAGTATTCCAGACTAATTTAACTTCTGATCTGACCAGGCACTGAAGCACAATGTTTGAATGCCAGCCTTTTCATGTCTAGCACAGAAGAATGGCCAGAGAGCCCTAGGAAAAATGTGCATAGCATATCACTGCTGCCTGGCTCATTGTTGTGACAACCCCATAATCACATAACGGCCAGTTTAAAATGGCTTTACAAAGAACAGAATGAAGAATGATTTCCCCTTTCTCTCATGAAAGCCATCAACTTAAGTTGCCAAAAATTATCAACTAATGGTGAATTTGCCATGAACAAGATAAAGTGCCTGGTGGTTGAGTTCAAAAAGGTGTAGCGTGCAATAGAATTCCAAGGCCACAACCGGTATATAAAGAAAACTGCATACTATGAGGGAGAATCTATCCAAGGGGACAAGTATTATGGTTGAATGGACATACCTAATTAGTAATTGAAGAGGTGCTTGGACTAAGTGACCCACAGAGATTTTGGCTCAAGTATTGATGATCAGCTACTTAAAATAGTTCTAGATAAGGATGTGAGACGTCCCAAGGCCAGGGGCTAATTAGGATATGTGCAAACAGACATGATGCCAAGGACATGGCAAAAATCTTGCTTATCAAACGATTTAAATAACTTCACGTGACAGTACACAAAGAGTACTTGTTGGCCAATCATACGAATGAAGGGAACTTTATTTGAAACTTAATGTCTTATTTTCAAATAGGACGTGTGAACAGTGAAGTCAAGTGTTTACAATACTGTCACCAAGAAACAAAACCAAATGCTTGTCATACAAATTTGATTTTTATCAAAAACATCTGCTGAAGACTGAAATTCACAATAGAATTATAGCTTTTATAGTTTTAGTTGACCTCTTGATCATAGTCAATAGTGGGGTCAATATTTCTGTTACTATTATGAATCAACAAGTCAGAAGCTAAACCTTTTACATTTACCATCTATCTTTTTTGATAAAAGGGTTTACTACAGAATAATTTATAGACAGAATTCTGAACAAAGAAAATGCCACAAGGAGCAAAACCACAAAATAAAATCACGATTTAAAAATATTTTCATTAAAATAATTAAGAAAATAAATGGTATCGCATGTAAAAATTTGTAAAAAGCATCAAGATTTGAGAGGTTTACAGCCAAAAATTAAACAATAAAAACAGATGTTATCAGAAACAGAATTAGTTATCAACAGCTATGATGAACTAGGTCACGTTAGTCCATCTTGCTTTGTTCACAAGGCACAGATGAATGAGACCTCAACTGCCATCTATTGGTCACAACACAAACCAACAGGAAGCAGCACCCACTGTCAGACATAATATATCAAACAAACATCATTCATTTACCCATACCATAGAACCACCATCTTCCTATTCAGCAATGTGTCAAGCAAGCTCAGACAAACAATGCCACACCACAACATAACATATTATGCACAAGTCATGTCAAATTTGCTTTTTTGCAATACAAAACTGTTTACAACAGTCACTTACATACCTGGTGCTCGTCTGTTGCTTAGCAACGATTCTGTGTCTGTGCACGACTCGCCTACCGAGTCATTTTCCAGATTGTCATACTCTTTTCCAGCATTGGCGCTAAAACATAGCACAGTGAAATTTGATGTTAACTCTAGAATGAGATCACAACTTCTTGACAACCATATTCGCTACGAGGAATCGAAACACAAAAAACTCAGATATATAAACTCATAACGTCTACGATGTAGGGGTAATTGAGTTCATATATATTCTTTCAACAAACTTCCAGTCTAACAACGAATGTCTTGCAATATACCCAGACAAGGCTCGTTGCAAATCACCGAATGAGATAATGATAAATTTAAGTTGTTTCTGGGTATCAACAGAAAGGAAGACTAGGACACAAAAACAAGATGCATTATATTTGGATTTCGGCCCACAGAGAACCATGAATACTGCAATTTCTTTGATCTTTGCCAGAGCCCCCAGCTCTTCCCCTGTAAATCGCACTTCAGAGAGGACGTTTTTTACCCCTGACGACCTGTTTTGGTCGCCAAGTCTTTGTTTACTGTTTGTAAACAAAACTAAAAGAAAAACATGGAAATTAAATTTCAAAATTTTAACTGACCATGGAGGATCACTCCAGACAGAAAATCTCAATAACCCCTTTTTTACGACTGATAGGTTTCCCTGACAACGAGCATTTTTCCCACATGGTAAAGGCCTCTTGGAAACTAGCACAGCTCATCAATGCCTATCAAGAACACATCAGATAGTTCCCAAGGCAATTCACTACACACCTGACGAATTAAACACATAAACAAAAAAACAAAGAATGCTAACTGAATGTCAGAGCATCTCTTAAGTGTAGTAAGACGACCCGAGACATTTTCACGTGTTCTTGATTTTCTATATTGTGTTGATGTTTTGCCTGGGGCTTCCAAGCCCAAATAATGACAAAACAGAAATCATACTGATAATTCCAAATGACTATGTAAAAAATTTTCACGAGACTGGCAAAATGGACAGACCTTTAAATAAAAAAATCACCAAGTGTCTGTTTACAGTAGGATACCCACCTACATATCACGGCTCTCACTTCAGCAACAACATAATTGTTAATACAGCATTTCACAAAAATAATTGTCAAACTTGACATAAAAGTTTACATTCTCAAATGTTTTTGACTTCAAAAGACCCTACAAACAAAAAAAATATCACAGAGTTCAACCAAATGACCTATGTGCTTGAATTCTCATCTCTATCTCCAACTCCCAACTTTTTGGATAAGTTCTGTTCTTCTTTAGGTGTCTTTGGCTTCATATATGTCATGATTTATGCAAAATGAGTACATAATCAAAGTTTGCACTTGACAACCCCTAGATTCAGTCTACAAACTTGTGTTCAGACTCTAAATTTCCATTTCCAATTTAAATTTGCACCTTTATGGTCAACAAGTGCGAGCATGCTTTATGTAATCATCTGCATAAATCGTAATGTACTCAAGCACAAAATGACAAGGGACTGCTCACAATTATCACCATTTTCACGAGCGTACAAACTGTACACTTTTCCCACTACCTCCTTACCCTGAAAGTTGTCAAGAATGGTGACATTTTTACAAGGTCTATGTATTTATATCACGTGTGCTTCAAAGTCAAATGGCATATTGCTATTGGTTCCTTAATCATGTTTTATGATGTGAGAAGTAATTAAAACGTTGAATTCTATAATTTGACATCGCCATTTTTAAGACCTTAAAAGCAACATTGGCAACAATCCCCCACTCCTCCTTCTAAAGCATACGGTTTGTATCCTGAAAATGGCCATAACGGTGAATGGTCCAAAACATTCATCTTTAACTCGTATTCAAGAACAACAGAGAATATTCAATCTAAGTTGGGTTTAAACTTTGGAGATTCGTTGGGTTTGGGGCTTTATCATAACAGCGACATGGAATATTTAGACTAATAAAATTAACGAGGGACTTTTTAAAGGAGAACACGAGAAATAATCATGTTTCTGCATACAGGACTGACTACACCAATGCACAAAACTAATGCGTTTATTCATACTCTGTCCTGAGTAGCACATTTTTGTCCTTAACAATGCTACTTGAAACCAATGTACAGTGAACAATTTTATTCAGGTGACACACTCTGCTTTCAAACCACCAAAAAAGCAATTAAACCTGTGCAATGCTCCTCATCCATGCTAGTGCCTAGAGTAGATAGTCAACCCTAGACACCTCAGGTCAAGGATTCTGCTGTGACGTGAAAATTCTCTAAGACCATTGGTTCGTACGGAACCTCAGGACCCCAGCCATGACTTACTGGAACGATGGCGGCCTACTGTCTCCTATACCACCCACCCTCTCTTGGGGTGGCATATCTTGACCCTGGTTCGACTCTGCCCCCGTGGACGACGCATTGTCCGACGTGCTGTTGTCAGCAGCCACGAGCTACAAAAGAAAAGTGAAAAAAGTTTAATAAGAGAAAAGACAGGACAGCTTTGTTTAAAGAAAAAGAGAGCGCAAGGCTGTAGCTACGGCTGTGTCAAGATGGTGAGTTGCAACAGCACATGTTGCCTTCTTACAAGATGACTTCAAGTTGGGATTCAAATTAGCCAGGCGGAACTAGACAAAGGTGTGACAATTTTCCCAATTTTTCCAGGATGATCATCGTGTATCAGTGCAACAGAGACCATGAGAAGAAGGAAGTAATTATCAGGTATGTCCTAGCACAGTTTAGTTGCTATGGACACTTTCCTCCTGTGACGGCAGCGTGCCTCTCCTTCAATCATTTCTGCCTCAATATCGTTGGAAGACCTAGTACTGGGAGGCTGGATGTGTACACGCAGCAAATGGCCGCAAGTGCAATGCAGAAGATGCACCTTTCTGCCAATAAAAAAGATTAACTTCAAATGCAATCACACTGGGTATTGCATAATGCAGTTCGTTAAACTGTCGCCTTGCGTTGCAAACAATTTTTCACAGAACAACTTTTCACAATTCATAACCGTTTTCATCAAATTCTCTGGAAGTATAAAGACTGCATTATGATGAATGTTAGTTTAACTTCAGCCAACTAGTTTCCAAGGAATACCTGAAAAGGTAAGTCACAGATCGCCACCAAACTTTAACAATATTAAGGTGCATACACTTCGCAGAACACTAGACTTCTACTGAAATCAGCTTCAATGTTTCTTAAAACTGATGAGGATTCATCTCTATGACATCATTTTCAACCTCATGATCTTTGCTCTGGAGAGCCACCAAGAGCAAACAACACAATTGTTGTTGTGCACTCCATGGGGATTTGACCACAAAATAAAAATTTCACTCAAACCAGTGACTAAATGGCAAAACTAATGTTTGTTCATGAGTCAATGCCATCAATGCACGAATACTGTAAATTAGTTTTGACAAGGAATCTTTCACTTCTTGCTCCCAAGTTGGTAGGCCTCAGGGTCTGACTTGGAATTGACAGACTAACCAATTCAAATATCAAGTACAATGTATTCACAACTGTATAAATCTTTTCAACTGAATGAGAGCCTTAGCAGAACAAGCTGACACTACAAGCACAAATGTTCCATTCAAAAAAGTGCGACATGTTAGCCCCAAGAAGCAACTTGAAGGTGTGCAAACACAAAGGGCAACTAGTGACTGTGTAGTGGTGTTTACATGACCAGAGTCACCATCTCTGGCACCACCCAGGGACATACAGGTCAAGAATTTCACTTCATCCTCTATTGAAATCCACTTCTAGATATGTAGACATGCCTCCACTCACAAACGTAGACAGCAGCACGTGATCCAAATGTCTGAGTCACAACAACATAAAATTTTTGTAAATATTAAAGTAATTCTTCACTTATTTCACACAAAGATAATTGCTAAAATTATCACTTTCCATTTTCCAAAGGTTGATAATGCGGCTGCAAATAATAGATAATTTACCAAATGTTACTAGATGACATCTGCACAGTACAAACCAAGCCAAAATGAAGCATTTTTGTTGTTAAATTCTGATAAAATAAAATCTCACCAGCCTACAATACTGTGTGCTAAATAGGTGAAAATTACCATAAAATCCATCAACTCCCCTAACCGGGGGGGGGGGGGGGNGGGGGCACAAATGATGAGCACAAATGAGACATGAGCCATTTCACACACTACTCCGCAATAACCTTTGACACAAGCAAGTTTGTGATACAACTCAAATGTATGCAACAAACTCACAAGTTTTTATTTCAAAAGTGGGCCACTGTATGTATTAACACATTTGTATGCAGGAGATGTAGTTTATGGTATAGTTAAATCAATTTATACCACCTGTTGTCAGGGAGTAAATATTCAGCTGAGGTATTGAAAATAAGGTCATGTATGATCACAGATAACGCCTACAGTAATAAATGTTAAATTTTGAATAGCCAATACCCAACAAAATTGGTGATTGAAATGTTTACTAAAGCAAATCCAAAATTGGATAAGACAAAATTTGACTAATTCAATTTCCTGATGATGAAAACCAAGTTAAATCCATTAGCAATTGTGGAAGTCAAGTTGCAAAACAGAGTGAGAATGCTGTATATACAAAACACAGGAATGATGAGGGCTCATTTCATACCAATCCTCCATGACAATTATCAAAAAGATGACTATCTATTAAAACAATGGATAACATTTGCATAGAACAGATCATTCAAAACACTTGTTTCCTCCATATGCTTTCTCTACTTGGTACAGGTGAAGGCTTTGGGTGAAACTGGTCTGGTTTCCAAATCAATACACAGGTGGTATACAAAACGCGGGAAGTGTCTTGTCAGGAATACCTACACCAAAACAGCAGGACTTCAACCTCATCTCCTAGAGGCAGAGAGAGGGGTGGCAGTCCAAATCATCCTCTCATTCCTTTGCCAAACACAGTCTCTGAGGGTGCTAACAATCACTGAGTGAATTCCATTGCTACATGATAAAACACTGAGGTACCAAAACGTAGCGTCAACCATATACTCCACGCACGTAGGGCACAGGTACTGTACAAAAGATCTGTCCAGCAAATCACATGTCAATAGGTCAATGGCGATGACTTGGTCATATCAGTGTAAGTATCCGACTTGCCCCTCACCTTTATCACTACTATGTGATAACAGTCCTACACTCAAATAGAGAGGGATATATAGCAATCATCGTTTTATGGCTTTCCGCAGGTCACACTACACTGACACCTTTATAAGAGTGGAGCATTCAAATGCAGTGGGCGCAATACAGGTGTATTGAAGTTGGGTGAACATGAAGGTTTAAATCAACATTGTATCAATTGCGTGTTTGGATTGGCTGGCAAAAACCTAATGAAAGCATAGTTGGAGAAGAATGGGAGTACCAATGTGACTACTACTAGCCTTTCTAGTGGGTGTAATCTTTAAAGAACACTATGGAGACACTATTGAAATCTTGTCAGTGCAGTGATCAAATCGTTTGTGACAATGTCGTAGGTATGACAGGCGATATTTGTAAGACGGCAAAAAGGCAACTGTCCTGCGGTCAAACTTGAATGACACCTTAAAATAACATGTGAAGATGAAGACATGAAGTGGTAGGGAAACAGTAGAGACAAGGGAGTTCCAAATTCACTTGGAATATTTTTCAAGTGTGTTGCACTACAGAGACACCTATTGATAAAAATAAAAGTGTTACTGAGCAAGAACAAGATTAGGACAGCATCACCAGTTAGAATGATTAAGTATAAGATTTTCTAATGAAAATTATTAATCTTTGCCAAATGTTTTTGAAATACAGTTTGAAAAAATAACCTACACGATATTTTTGCAAAAAAATTTCATCTAAACCTTCCCCCCACAAGATATTATGCAGGGCTTGATTTGGTGACCTGGTCGCACATGTGACCTCAGATTTTGTTTGACGACCTAGTAAAAGTACAAGATTGCCATGAATTCGCCACGCCACATCCAAGCATGTACCAAAAATACTACAGGATGTAGGAATGATCTAGCAAAACTCGAAAGGGCTCAATCGTGGTCGGCTGCCCCAGGAGGTGTACCTACACGCAAGATAATAGGCCCAAGGAAATAGGTTGTTAACTAGCACGTGGGATGCTCCTAATTTTCGATTCATGCAAAAAAGAAACACCGATTGGGTGACCTTGGGCGTACCAGTGGACATTAGCCGAGTTCACCAGCTTTTCACTTCAGGTATCTCGTCTATTTCAATTTCTGTTCTTACCAACCTCAGCTCACACTTGTCAAATTAACGGTGTGTTAAGCGTGGAGGAGCCCTGTTATGAATGTTACCATGTACCTTGTGACATCACTACCTCACTCCACAAAACCATGCGCTCAAAATTAAAATGTTTCCAGAAACGAAAAAAACCAAACCCACAAATGTCAGAAAAGACTATTAATCAAAGTGAAAGGCAGTTATGGCTATTCCAGAAAAAGAGTATATAGAGCATGAAATTAAATTAGCCAGTATTTGGCAATTTGAGATGGGATTAGTCACGGGTGGTGTACAATGCCAGTTTGGGTTCACCACAATTAACAATCTGTCAGACAAGTAATTATAGACATCCAACACCAAAATCATAACTTCTGCAACTTCTTGTTCCGAAACAATTTATGACGACGAGTTAAAATATGGATTGTTAAAGATATGGCAATACCAGTAAAACTTATTATTCTGTCTAAAAGTAAGAACTGGTTTTTGCTGAAGATCTGATGTTCTTGACAACTGAAGAGATGACAGTTGTCAACTGAAATTCCTTCACCCTTTAAGAATTCCAACTGTCCCAAATCATAGTACGCAATGTTGCTTTTCAGCCACAACAGACTTCTGACAACTACTTAGACTTAACTTTGTTAGCCTCTTCACAAAAGGAGACTTTTGCTAAATCATTGACAATTGTCAAGTGAAAGGGACTCTACTGCCCATCAGCTGGTGAATAAAGCAACTTCATTTTGAGCTAAATGACTTATGGTCAGGACATGAAAAGGTAATTGATGGTTTTAACATTTTCAAGTTGTGCACCATAGGCTACCATGAAAAATATTTTAAAAGGTAATGGGTATTTACAACAAAGTTAGAAGACCTTGGAAACGGAAAAACAAAAAAACTTTGATGGTTGTTTTAGCACAAAATTGGTGAGATTTGACCATAAGCATGGCTCTTCTAATGACACTGTAAAGCTGAAATATATCCCAGCACAACCAGATGGCCTGTCATCACTGCTACAAGAAAGTACGGTATTGTCATTATAGTGAGAGCAAACTAACACAGAACTATTGAGGCTACTTAGATACCAGTGCTGCATTTCACCAGATACAAATGTCCGAGTGGAAAGCAAATGACGTCAAAATAAGAAATATGTTAATTCAGCACTCGATTTGGCAACTTGCAGGTTGCCAATGCGGCCTCAGATTGTGTTTGGTAACTTGGGAAAAATCTGAAGTCGCCACAAAATTGCCAATGCGATTATCGAAGTCAGACAATAATTTCCTCTAAATTTTTATTTCAAAGTTTGTGTTGACTTCCAAACTTTAAATTACTAACAGTTTTCTTTGATTTCATACATTTGATTCATAATTATTTCCTTTATTTTGTGAAATCAATGTATTTGCCACTACAGCAGTCAGCACACATCAAACATGCGCTTAAATTGCAACAGGAAGGGAACAGATGGAAGTCGGAATTGTTCGGGAAAATTCACGCAAGGTCAGTGAAATACGTCCCAGCAGTGCATGCAATTGTTTGTGTTCCATGTTTGTTGGCTGGAGGAATTGAGTTAGAGAATATTTACGCATATTTACCGGAGAAACTGGAGAGGTACGCGTAAGATACTGCGAACAGGGCATGATACGGCCATACAACCTTCTTGTCAATGATTTTTACGGCAACCCCAGATTTCATTTAGCAACCTGGGATTTTCAGCTTTGGCGACCAGTGACCACAGATTTCATTTGGCAAACTCAGATATTTGCCAGGTTGCCAAATGTGCATTAGCATTAAGCTAAGTGTCGAGCACTGAAATTTCTGACTTTTTACCTTAAAATCTCCTCAATTTAGGACACAACATGGCTGACAAGCGAAATTTTATTTCCAATTGAAATTCTTCTATGAAAGATATACAGCTCCAAATTAAAACTATCGTATGTTCAAGTTCTGTACCAAAGCTACCATCAGAAAATATTTCGCAACAAAACTTGTGGGCACCCACAGCCATGTTGGAAGCCCTTGAAAAATGAAAGTGCGGCAATTTGGGCGATTATATTTGTACTAAATTGGTGATATTTAACTGTATTCAGATAGCAATACAAGATACACTGCTGTGGTAACAGAAAAGGGTAGAGGTGGTCTGATAACTTAAGCAGCGCATTAGACCTGGTCAGGTCACAAGGTGGGGCCCATCGCACAAAAACAACCATATATTATATTTGTCACCAGGCTCTTAATGAGAAGTCTACTCTGAAGGAAACCAAACCTTGACAAATGATTATAGGAATGAAAAAACACCTGGTTTGCGAATTAGAACACCGCGACTGACAGACAACGCCACACTCTCCAACCATTACTTACAGGGGATAACATTTAAATCTCCAACCCTTGTTATTTAGCAATCGATTAATTTCCCCAATCCTGATGCTGGCAAATGCCACTGTGAAGACATCATTTGGAAGTTTGGTAGTTAATGAGGTACTGCAGTTGTTAATTGGTTATAAATCAAGAGGTTCAGATTGAAGTTAATTAGCCTGTACATTACAATCTCAGACAAGTTGGACCACTGGAATTTTATGCATGACATGATGGGCTAGTTTATGCTTCGAATTTTGGCCAACGACTCCCAAGAGCAACTTTGCAAACCAAGCTTAAAGCCAGCAACACAATGAAAATGTTCAATCTAGTTGAAAAATTACTCAAGAGCAGAATGTACTTCCAAAATCAATCAGAATTTCTTAGCCATGTAGTGACACCTGGTGAGTGTAAGATAAACCGAGTGTCAGGTGGCCAGTTATTGATCAGAACTCTGTTCATGAGTGCTTTCAAGTTTACCTGTGAAAGATCCGGATACCTATCTTAATTAAGCACCTAGCTATGGGATATTACATTCACTGATCAATCAAACGCACCAAAGACTGTATGTAAGGGAGGAGATTTCCAATGAGTTGTAACAAAACAGAAGCTTAGAAGCCGATGAGAATACTGGCAGGAAAGCAGGAAAGTTATATAATCACACGCAACCAAACACAAGTGGGCATTTTGCAGTTATTTTAAGATCTATTAATTACTTTGATAAATTCATACATGTTTGCAATGCTTCTGCGGCACCAGTGGACTTTTAAAGACCTGATTACAAGAACAAACAGTAAATTTGGTCGTACTTGGAGAATGGAATCGGTTTAAGTACTATTTCCGCTACATTTGTTATACTGATGACTTGCTGATCGATTCTCAGAACAGGAAAAAGAACAATACCACCTTTTGAAAAAGAATGTAACTACTTTAATGTCTACTATAAAAAACCATTGATTGGCTTGTGACCAGAATCAGTCTTGAGTAACGAATTTGGTGGATTGCATTCTTAAATTTTAGTAACTAAATATGATATCCAAATTGTGAATTTCATTCAAAACCTGTATCTGTGAAAGAACCTCAGTTCTGAATTCCAACCGCTTAACGGTGGGAAACCAGGGACTTCCAATAACGCGCAGTCTGTTGTACAACCATGGTCAATATCTCCTAGCAGTGAGTAGACACTTCAATCAGAAGTTCATGTATGAGACACTGGCTGAGATTATACCAACATAACCTTCTCTGCAAGTCCTTAATTCTTGCCTACTAGGAGGGTTCTACATGAAGACCACACACAGAGATGCATGTCTGAGAAGTCTGAACTCCAACCAATTATCATGGGAGATTGGGCCATACCCCTCCCCCAAACCCCTGAGACAATGCCAACGATAATACCTGAAGCATTTATAACCTACTGGAAATACCCTCAGTGCTGCTCAGTGCTACAAACCGTCCTTGTGGAGTAACCCACAGCCAAAAGTAGACAGATAAAAAACAAATTACAATTTTGCAGATACCTGGAAATCTCAATTAGTAGTTGAAAGTGATCCAAATATGTATATCTATACATTTCTTGTCTAAAGTACAGCCCACACACAGCCTACCCTATATCAACTTGCACTAGAGCAACTTACCCCACCTTGAAGTGGAGCGTCCACACACACACATGTACAGTAGCTACAGTATGGCGGAAGGTGTAGCTCTGTGCATGACAATGAACACCTAATCCTAATACGGCACGCAAGAGAAAACCCGTCTATCAATGTCTGCTTGCCCGTGAAAAAATCACGTTGAGCACTGTCTGTCACCATAATTTAGTTTATAATGAGTTTCAAGTTGAAATAATCCCTGTGAAAACTGGTGTTTCAATCTGTGAGAAAGTTTACTTCAATTCAGAAGACACCACCGAACACATGAGCTGATCAGTCATTACTGGGTGGCCTATAGTGGTAAGAACTCGTAGCCTTTTATCAATTCTAAAACGTGTTACAGCTAAGTTATCCATAGTGAGAGATCTTCAATACATCTTTTTGTGTTTTCTTCAGTGAATTTGAGTGTTCAAACTCTTATTTTTCACCTTCTTTTGTCCGTTACTATTTGGTCATATTTCCTCTGTACATATCTTTAGGTCAACCATTATCTATGTGTTTTGTATTCACTTGCAACAGAACGAACTGGTTTCCCAAGATTGAATTTATATGTTGTGCTTTTCAACTAAGTTGCTATTTATGTACCTGTAAGCGAGCCTATGATATAATTTTGTTTTTTAAAAATGACTCCCCTAATTGTCCAGACTACCTTATTCATTT
>NMRA01000286.1:314783-357258 GCA_002633005.1 Phoronis australis | reverse complement strand
CTGTATGGATTACGGAATCGTCATTGGCATGTGCCTCCTTTTAGCTGGCGATGTTGAAGAAAATCCTGGGCCTGAAGACAATACTACCTTTAAAATCTTATTTTCAAATATTAACAGCATTAAATCCAACAATTTCTCCAGATTCCAACTTTTAAAAAACTTTGTTCTGTCTTACGATTATATGATTGTCGCTCTTTGTGAAACTTGTAATGTTACCAAAGACGACCTTGATAATGAACTAATCATTCCTGGTTACAGTGTAGCGTATCACAGTAACAGTGGCAGCACTCAAACTTAGCGACAACTCATTCCAGGATTATCTTGTTCTAGTCTGAGTGTCGATGGCACTTAATTGGGTAGGTGGCAGCCATTGGAAGACTGCAGAGACTGTGTTGTGTAGCACTTAGCGGGTGGTCAAATGTAGGTTTCTGTTAGTTGAAAGTTCATTAACTTCAATTAATGGCAGATCAGATATAAAACCAGTGCTGTGCCAGATCTCGGAAATACGCCAAATCTCAATGGTCAGACGTGGTCAGTGCTGACATTATGCAGCCAATTAGGTTGCTTAGTGTGGGATGGAGTTGAATGAGTCAAATGAACTGCAAATCAAATGGCACAACCAGTGTTCCAATTTAAGCGCTTTTGCAATAATAGCACAATTTCATTAAAGAGGCTGGGAAGTTCAGAGTACACAGGCATCCATTGGGCACACACAATTACTGAAGACTTTCCCTGATGCCCACCAGTTAATACTTGGAACAAAAGCAACGCAAAGTGTTGAAATAAGCCCATGACTACATCGCCAATGGTATGCTCCTGGGGGTATCTCTTATTATAATGTTGTAATATCAGCCACTAGGTGGCGCAAAATATGCTCAGCAGGAACACATCTGTCAATTTTCAAAATCATCCTCCAAGCAGTTTGGCAATTAGAAAAGGGAACACCAAAAACAAACTCGAAATAATAAAAATGGCCACATCGAATTCATCTGAAGACAAAGTTGCCTCCATAATAAGAACTTATCCGCCACATTTCGTGAAAATCCATCAAGGAGCTCCAAAAGTGCAACTGCAAATGTAAAGAACTAACAATGCCATTATTGAGCATATCGTTAGTGGTATCGGGCCCAAATTTTTCAGCATCATCATCTTCAAAAGATTACATCAACCAACTCGCATTAAGATCTTGCAATATTGGGTTAGTAGATACAATTGTGGACGCCAGACACTAGACGCCCAGACAGAGATGACAGCTATCTGTATAGGTGGGTGCATAAATTTTAAACTTTTATCTCTGTCCGCCAGGTTTGGATAGATAAAATGAGCTCAATTGACATTACTGTATCAACATTAAAATAACCATATTTCGAAAAATTAAGCATTTCTTTATTTTTTGATGATGTCAGTCTCCGCATTCTACTCATTGAAGGTAGCACATTTTTTGACTTGCTAGTCCTTGGGTGCACGACATTGCCAACCATTATCCTGGCTTCTTTTCAAAGGGAAATGATATTGTTGCTCTTGACTTACTTTGTAGACCCAGATTTCCATTCCTATTTGATCAATAGGACCTCTCCACTAACTAAACTCTTGACAAACTTCCAAAAACATATACTTCTGCTTGCTGTTCCGAGCAAACAAGCTCACACTCTTTCCCCACAAACCACTTGGAAGGTTGAAAAGAATTACAAAGTGGCTCAAGGGCATGGAAATGCTCTCTTCAGAACTGAATTACAGTGCCACATTTTACTAAACGGTGTTTTTTGTTCGCAGGTCTGGACTACAGTTTGCCACTAATCCCTGGCAGGACACAGTAAAAGAAATCTGATACAGGGGCGCCATGTCATTTGTTCCCACGTTTTTGTCGTGTTGATGCACCACCCTGTTCATTGGGCAGAGTACATTTTTGACAGCGTCATCACAGAACTTACCCATGACACCACACGGCCATTAAAACAGGGAAGCTTGGCTTCTTCATCTATGATTTCCTCTTTGACGACACTACAATGAAACAAACGAGCAATCAGTGGCAATTTATACAAATGAGATACCATAGCAACTGTTATCAAATTGACTTCAATCATGTCTCCTATATATGGTTCACATCAGTGGTGAAAACCCTAGCAGTTGGTGAAAGTACTGTGTTTACCCAAACAGATGTGCTGCCCAGGAGGAGTCATTTTCACCAGCAGTTAGTTAGTTTCCTCATCACCTAAATTGCTTTTAAAGGAAGGCATGCTGTCAAAGCACTCTCTGCAATAAACAAATTAACACAACAATAAACAAAAGCCTCATTCCCAAGTTCTCACAAGCATGTGTCTCCTTTGAAGTACTCAACTTTTGGGGGTAACTCATTCTGCTACCCAAACACCACTGATAATGATAACGGCAACTGTTCACAATAGAAGAAAATGATAATGAAAACGCTACCATTATAGCCAGGATGTTATTGTATTTAAAAAGCAAAAATTGCTAGAAAGGGTCAATAATAAAAGCCCATTACACACCAACTACCCATGCTCAGCACGGACAATCAAGTCCAAAGAAGGTACCACTTGGTACTTAAAAGGCCTTTATGCAGCGTACGTCCTGGGCGTCCTGATGGACGCCCTAGCACTAATCTGGACGCCCTGGTAAGGAAGCCCAATGTATCATTTGGACGCCCACTGTCAATAGGAACCTTTCAAGTTTGGATTCACCCATAGTAATGAATACTAGGAAGCCTCTGAAGGCTCACAGTGGGGGCTCTTTTTTCAATGTGAATACAAAGTACATGCATTGTTGCTATTTTGACACTTGATTGACAGCATTGTAAAAGTCTTGGTCTACACAGTTTTTTTAGTAAAAATGCTCACCATAGGCTGTTTTATAAACTTAGATGTAAAAACCTTGATCTATGCATTTTTTTGTAAAAATTCTGTGTGTTTAGGGGTATTGCTGGGGGTGGGGGGTTACGCGTCGGAATCATGGACGCTCTGGAATATTGGGAACCTCATTTTGGAAGCCCTATTTTCAAAATCCTGGATAAAGGCCTGGTACTTAATACTCAAAAAAACAAAATAGCACATGTCCTACAGATCCAGAATCTTGAACAGGGAAAGGCCTGACATTTAGGACAAACTCTCAGGTGCAGCAATTATTTTTAACAATGTAGGTGGTATGGGCCCCCAGCACATCCTAAGATCCTTAAATTAACATGGAACCAACCATTGTAATGACGTTCAACATAGAAATGCCGAAAGGCCTACTTCGTCTAGTTCCTTAACAAACCATTCGAAAACTTAGTGCAATTTTCAAGACAAATTTTACAATCGTTTGTGAGCTCACATCACCAAAATTCTACTTTGAGTCGACGTATCCTCAAAATTAATTCAAATTGGTGGTTACACCTTCTACTTGTATCACTCCACAAAACAAGCCCTGGGTACACCGGTTCCCAGACAACCATAGTATTACACAAACTTGCAAAACAAATGTGAAATCTGGTTTAATTATCTATTAGCCAACAAACCCTGGTCTTGAAATCATTGAAACCATGTAGTTATGCAGTTGGCCAGGCATTTCTATGACCTGTCAGAGAAGCAAGTCTACCAGATGAAAATGACTTCAAGATGGGCTTTCAACAAGACATAAGTCTGATACACAGCTAGTAGAACCTGACCAGGGCTCGTCCTATTAGCACAATATCAACAGTTGTATATATGAAGCCTGTGATGTTTTGTTTTGCCTGTGGCACAGTGACTGTCCGCCAACTGGTATTGGATTTTGTATACTTTGCCAAGGAGTAACTGAATTGTTTCAGCAAACAATGAAGACCACTAATTCCTGGACTGGTGTCGCACGTTTGCCACTGGTTCTGCCAACAAAAACAGCAGACAAGAACCACTCAACTATTGAGTTTTCCAGACAAAACAGCGACTTTCTCATCCTCTGTGGATATTTTTGCAGACTGGACAGGTAGTATGAATGTTTTAACACTAGGAGCGCACCTACAGTTAAGAGAAACCCATCTCCAGATATTTTTTCTATAGCTGGTAGACACTGGTTATTTTTCTCAAAAATACCCATCTGCAAGGGAATATTGAATGGTACTGGAAAGAGCAGGCTACTCAATGCAGAGCAACATTTGACAACCAGCAGTTTGCCAATGCAATCTCACATTTTGTTTAGTGGCCTGGTACAACTCCACCTGTTGTACGCCTGTTGTTTACAACCATGTTATGGCACTGGCGTTGTATCCATTTGTAAAGCATGTATATCATTTGTGCCTCCTTGTCTTTGGCCAGCATCAGCTTTAATCTCAGTGTAATAGACTTGGATTTCTTACATAAGTAGCCTGATAATTATTGTGTAGCCAGTATGAATTGTACTAAATTGAAAGTTGGTGCCAAAAGCAGTCAAAAAATGTTCGAAACAAAAACGTTAGTTTATCCTTCAGTTGTTTTAGTGACCAAAACCCAAAGGGCTACTCTCCACCTTAAAGTTTTGACTGGATGACGATCTATGTCTGACTTGGTAAGTCGCACTGCCACCACGCGGATTAGTTTCCTTAAGTGCCCCATTGACAATCAGCAAAATTCTAACTCAATAGTAGTCATGACACAGAGTCACAGCATACATATGACAAATGCACGCAGCCCACCACATAGGAACAGACTGTGGCATAATGAAGACAGGCAACTAATTAGCACAGTTCAATCAATACTGGGTCTGTCGCTGTTCAAGCATGTCAATAATACAGTACTGAGTTGATACACTGGTGGCACAAGGCCAGGGACCACATCCTGGGCACTACCCCTCAGGACACCCATCTGGGGAATAGCTTCAGGTACCCAGACCACAACATCCTGGGCAAACTCCCCTTGGGACACCCCTCTAGTGACTAGACAAGACTAACCAGACCACATCTTGCTCTAGCCCTCCAGAACAGTCCTCAGATGGCAAATCCAAAGCACAATACCCGTATCTAGTCCTCCTTGACAACATTTACGGGACAGATTCAGAGTATTCAAAATATATCTTGGCCTAGCCCCCCTCCTTCCCCTCCACGACACCTCTCAGGATTATATATATCAAAAGTATCCCGACCATGTCTTGTCCTCGCCTCAGGACAGCCTGCTGGGAACCAGAGTGCCCAAACCACATCTAGAACTAGCAGTTACTAGACGTGATCTTGGGCAATTACTCTCAAGTGCACAATCATCTACAAATTCATCATTGTATAAATGACCCACAAGATCCTATTGCAAAATGTAGGGTTCAGCCAATGTCGGAATTGAGCGACATCACATCACATCACATTTATTTAGCTGTTGTCGTTTAGCATTTAGTCATAAGCAATAGTCATTTTTACTGAAACCAGAGGGAGAAAAGTGAAAAACACAGATTTTACAGATTTTGATTTTGATTGCACATATTGTTCTAAAAAATGTGGCTATGGGTCATGACCCACAGGCCCTCATTTGTAAGGTCCAATTTGGAGGATCCATTGCTAACATTAGTATTTTCATAGTTTTCGATTCCATTGTCTTTGGGGGTGGCATTTTAACGTGTGATTTTGTTTGTAATCTCAGTAGGTTACACAACGATTATTAGACATATCCACAGTTGTGATCTATATTCTCACAATATACATTAGACCTCACATCACTAACACTGTTCTTTTGATCTTACTATCTGCATTGCACTGTCATGTAGGAATCTAAATATAAAGTCAAGACAAAATAAATAAGGCTTGAAGGAGACACAATTTTAAAGCCTCTGTAGGTCCAAGCTAAGCAATACGGACAGTGCATCAGTGAAAATTCTAAGGCGCCAATGATGCAGGGCACCCTCCTAAAATTGTCTCTGGGAATGGAAATTTTGCGGCCACCAGACATTACCAAATGGGGTTAACATGTCACAGCCACTCAGCTTAATCTGAAGGAATATGGGACGGGGAGCTATGGCAATCCTTTCCACCCCCTTGGAATACACTCAACAAAGAATGTCGCCTCGCAAAAGTGAATCTACATTCATATTTACTAAGAAAATCACATCAACTGCTAGTTGCATTCTTGGTCACAGAGGGTGGCAAGGTCGTTGTGATCTCAACTAATGTAGCAGACATCAGCTTATGTTTTGTTTTAACTACTTGGTGTTTATTGGCTTCTTTGAAGATAAAAAGCAAATTACCACCATTCTCTCAAGAACATGTTAAGATTCACTAATGCTATTTCAACTTAAGTATTTACTACAAGTGTCGTGTTATTGTGATTTTACCAACCACTGTCAGCATTTTAACTTGTGCTAAACATGTTCAAATTTTAGACACCTCACAAGGCCAAAATTGAACATCCTTTCAACTAACACCGTGAAATTTTAAGAGAGGGTAGAAGGGAGCGATCTCTTTATCGTTTGTCATAAGGACAGCGTTAATAATTATCGTGCCAACCATGGAGATGTAAAGGAACATTAATTAAATCAAAACTTCATAAAACATGTACACTGAACATTGGAATAGATTTATTCAGAATCAATTTATCTTGATCGGCTTAAATCACTTCGTCTTATTTGTTGTAAGAATCCAGAGCACTTGTCACCAAGAACTTCTTTTCATAAACGGCATTTCACACCATTCTCTTGTTCTTTTGAGAAGTTTTGGTTATTCGGTTGTGTCATAATACTTGTGAAAATGAACAAAATTGGAGAATATCAAACTAGAATTACCCAGGAAATCATAAGACAAGGGTGGGCACAGGAACCCAATCAGCATATGCTTAACTATACGTCGCTTATCCTATTTGAGCCAAATCAATTTACACTTCACAAGGTATAAATCGACCGGTTAAAACTGATCAGCTACACGAGCAGGTCCAGGTTGAATCAGCTCATCAATTGGTCAATTGATTTGAACTCCAAACCAATTTTAAATCAAACTATAAAGTCTTCAATGTAACCAGGGTATAAGAGTACAAGACTCTCTCACTGAAAAGCCTTGCAATGATGTGATGCCCGGCAGAAGCCATTCACTCATTAACACAGTATCACAGTAAACAAATAATCACCAGCAGCAGAGTTCAGTTCAGCAGCCATCTCATCCACCAAATCTCCATGTACCATCTGTTAAACATATCCTTCACTTGGGAGGGTTCTTCTTCAGGATGTGTGGGGACTTGCAGCCAACTGAGATGACATTTTGCCTACTCAGGTGGATATTTTGGCTGAGCTCAGGAAGGCTTTTGGACCAACCAGTATCGTCTGAGGTGGTTATTTAGCTTTGAGGTATCATCGGAATCTCATGTTGCGTGAACATGGAATAATGCAGAATCGATCTTTGATGCGTTTCATTGGCTAATATTTTCCGGTATTTTGAAAATTTTCAGATTCGCTGAAGAAAGTTTCAGGCCAGGGCATAACAAGTGATAAAACGTGATAAAACGTCACTAATTCTTAAGCGTTCAACTTACCAAACTTTGTGGTGGAAAAACATGCTTATTTTTCGCTTAAGATGTCCTTATTACATGTACCAAATATCCACAACAACATCCCTGATATTGCACTACGGCACTGGTCGGTAAAAATGGCAACCCTATTAATCGGCAAACGACGGCCACGTCTTTTAGTTTTAGAGTTGCCAAGAAATTCTCAAATGCTTTTACTTGATCTAGGGCTACGTGCGCGAAATATGCTTCGTCTTTCACACGTTGTTGCTAACGTAAAGCGTAGACCTACTCCAGCGATTCAAGTGCGTGAACTCACGCGTGCGCCCTTCTCCCAAGCTGCACAACAAAAGAGAACAGCCACAGTCATAAATGAAAGAGTATACCAGCTTAGCTTCGTTATGCACCCAGGTGTCAGTGGTTTATTTGAAAATGAACTTATAGATCCCCAGCAGTTATAAAAGACCTGATGCTTTACGAAATTCCCCAGCACCGATGTAACCCAGAACTTTTTTTTCCTGTTCCGATGTTTCCCAGGGTCGATGTTCCCTAAACCCGATGTTCTATGCCCGCAGCCAGCTATTGCAACTAAAGGGTTACACCGTAGATGCGAAATCGTAGTTAGCAAACTTTTTATTCTTCTCTTCATACACACCACCGCTAATTTTTTGCTCCCTGGTATTTATGAATGCGAGCTGGATTTTGAAAATGCGACCTGGTATTTTGGCTAGGTCGCAAAATCCGACCCGGCGATAATAATGGCGTCAATGAAAACAGAATCCTCATGACACGCACATGCAACATTTCTCGGGAGACGATGACAGGTTCGCAGCTTCAAAATTTGTTCTGAAATTCAGTTTGTTGAGATTAAAATACTTAAAACTTTTAATGAAACGAAATGAAACCAGTCCCGATAATTTGTTGTGACATGTATGCAACCTCGTGGAAGAGAAGAACAGTTGATTGAAGAATCGGGGAACAAAACTGTCCAATATGGCAATAGGTGACGGCGCCGAAAACTGACCCAAAAGAACGTACCACAATTTTAGCAGCAGAGTGAACGGTAGATCGCCACTTTTTTAACTCTGATAAAAAATTTAGTTTACTCAAGGAAGACTGTAGTTTTTAATGATACTATTTTTGTGTTTATTCGGCCAGTTTTTACCCACATCGACGCAATGTCTGTATATTTAGTATACAACTTTGCACCAAGGCAAAGCAATGCGGCCGGGGGCCCCCTGTCCTGATGCAGAACGGCATCGTTCCACTAATAGTCTACATGACACAGCAGAAAACTTGTATTGTGAACTTTTGAGAGCTGAGATTGCAGACAGTTATATACTTTAAGTACAGTTCTGTAGCCGAGAGGCCTTCACTCAATGAGGCTGCCTTGGAGGCAATGTGCGCTGACTGCTGAGGGTGTCAAATGCACTGATTTCACGAAATAAACAGAACAATTTTGAATCAAAGGCAATGGAACTAGGAAAACTGATAGTAATTTAAAGTTTGTAAGTCAGCACAAACTTTGAAACGAATTTAGAGGGAATTATTGTCTGACTTCATGGCGACTTAAAATTTTCCCAGGTCGCCAAACACAATCTGAAGTCACATTGGCAAGTGCTGCATAACATACGTACTTTTTCTTAAGCAACTCTTGGCAAGTCTTACATTGTCAAGTTAGCTCAGCTTTACTATGAAAATGTTAGACAAAGTTACTAAACTATGATGGAAATAGACCATTTATTGCTGACAGTGCCGGAATTTACCTTACTAGGAAAAATGATAAAATTTCACCCACCAGTTTAGAACAAAACACAGCAGACAAATGAATTTTTTCATTTTCTCACATAATTGTTTTAACGTTCAACACCCCAGCCACCATCAAAAAATGCTTGAAAATGTTGGCATTTACACAACAAGAACATTACAAAAATCAAAAGGATCACTATCGGAAATTATTTTTGCCCGAAATTGGAGATTTTACCACACTCCGATTTCTTCAGACAGAATTTTAGAACACGATAACCCAGATATGTAGACTTTGCTAGATTGAAGCCAGTGTGAAGTTGTCAGAATTTAGGATTCACTGTCATGTCAGTATACATATATTTATTTATCTGATATTCCACATATATTTATCCACTAATTACTCTGGCTCTGGGCTGATTCTTGTCTGCGGCTACTGAGACAGATAGCAACAGAGAGAGGAAGTAGCAATTAGTCAGTGCAATGCTACGGTAGGTAAGGCTGGGGAAGTGACTCATGCTGTGTCAGCCACACGCTAGCTGCCAGTCAGAGTACATACATACACAGTACAGGACTTATTACCGTATATCATTAGCATTCTGTTAAATGAGACCATGGATGTGAGCTTGTGTGTGCAGATTTTTGTGTAATCTAGCAGCAAACAGAGCATTTGGAAGAGGATGTCCAGAGGTTTAATTCAACAACACGTCATAAAATTCAAATAACAATAAAGTTTGGTAAAACAACCTAAAACAAGAATCACTCAAAAACCACTTTATTTGGATTTATAATTATGCTACAAACAAAAATAGCTTTTATTTCAATTACATGTTGTAGGTTAATCTATATTCTTGGATATGGTTGGGCTCAGACAGCATATAAGTATCAGATCTATCTACAATGGACTGAGCTGTCACTAAAATGGAGAGGTGGCACTGTTTTATTAATACAGAGTAAGCCCCTAGTAGTGTGTACAAAGTCCTAAGAATTTCCAGACTTCCATTGTGGGAGGAAATCAATCACCGAATAATGCCTGTTATTCAGTGGATCAAAATCTGAGACCACCAGAGATGATTATTGTATGTTGTTGTGCACAAAAGTGTTGATCTTTGATAAGTGATTGACAAGTATCCATCCAGACAGGTCTCAATTCACGCATAGAAACTATATACTCTCTGAAGATGTAGGTCATAAGAGAACACAATAAAATCCAAGACAGGGCTGCATACAAACAGCTGATCACAGTTAAAAGAATTATCTGATGTGCTAAACTACAGACACCAAGACATTGTCAGTTCGCAATCACCAAACTGGACCAAAACGATAGCAGTCGGATGTTACAGTTTATGATTGTCAAAGTAAATTAGCGAGGAGATCTAGTTAATTACATTTAGTAGCACCCATTTAGAAGGTGTTCAGTAGAACCGGCTACATGTCAAATCATGGATAGTCACATCCAACAATTATCAAAATAAAATCTGAGGGTCACAAGCTCCATCCACTTGAGCCCAATGCCAATCCAATCAATGAATCGATGGGTGGCAGTGACTGGAGAGAGTGGACTTGTTCAGTTGGATTCTTATAACACAAGACATAGTTGGGTAGAACAAAGCTAGCGACAAAAGTGAACATATGACTTCAAGGCCCTGGACAACATTTAATCATCCCATTCATTGATCCATAGTTGGTCACTAACCTGCTAACTCAGTCACTATGTCGCGGGGCACGTCTCCAACTCCGTCTGTCGCTGTCAAAATCAATGCAGTTGACTTTGTAGCGACTTGCGTTTTCAGAACCTGGACGATTTGTTAACATGTAAAAATCAGGAGTATCCAGGGACATCCGTCTAACCCAAATAATAACAATTCCATTCAAATCTAACCAGAGAGGGGTTAAATACCGTTACTCACCCAAAATCATCATCCATGGACTTGAAAAAGAACTTGTAGTTAGGCCGATTAAGTGCATTTTTAAAGTCTCCAAGAGTGACTTTATCAGCCGGAATAGAAAGTTTTATCAAGTACGGGGTATCCTCGTCATCTATGTGATATATGATCTTAGTTTCGTCCATCCCGGAGGATGGGAAATGTCCAAATCTCTCACAATGCCAGCCAAAGTTTACGTTCCTTTTTCCAATATGGCGGTGAATATTTTGCCCAGATCGACTCTATCATGTGACGTCATCTCTGATTGACCTAGATAAAGCCTGAATGGCTTCCGTTTCCCATTTCACCACGCATATTCTGTGGTGTTTTACCAGGCGACAACAAAGGATAAGATCTTACGATTATTTGGAGTTCTAATTCGTGTGAACTGTTGATCATTAATCCACAGCAAACAACAAAGAAAATACGTAACTGTCACATTACATTTCTAGGATGAAAACACCGACGAAGTATTTTTTGTTCCAACAAAATATCGAAACTTGCGGCAACTGAGTTTCTCCCCCACCCCCCTCAGCCCCACCCTACTACTAACAAGGAGGCGGTGAGTCACGATGGCCCCCTACAAGCATGAGGGTCAAAAATTCGTAAGGTGGGCGGTGGGGAACAATGGAAAAACAAAAAACGCACAGATATGAATGGAACCATGAAAAATTTCCCACTGCCAGCCAGGGTTGGATTAATTACCTAGGAACCATATTGGTTCTTAGGCCGGTTAACTCATAGCAACTGAGACACCGGGACACCAGTTTTAATTGTCGTGCATACTTTGAAACAGTCAGAGAAAATTTTCATGCACAGATTCTCCACACCAGTTATTTGTTAGTGCTACACAAATAAATGACAATACGTTAACTACAAATATTTAGTCCAGAAAGCGAACCATTATCATAATGATGTCTTTTAACTATAAAGCGATGACTTACTTAAGTGAAACATATTATTGAGCAAAACACCAAAAGTAAACAAAACGAAAAACAAAATCATAAGGTAATAAAGGAGAAGAATATACAAAACTGTTCAGATTTTTAAATACGATGAAAAATTTTTTCCCGGGTAATGCCAGCAAAGCTACATGGTACTACGCCACTGAGTTGGTAGACCCCTCTCTGTGAAGGTACTCTATCAGTTGCTCCTGTTCCGTTTTTTTTTTCTTGTTTTGAAACTGACTGTATGCCATTTCATATGAAATCCAAGTTCTTGGGGGGCGCAGATGGCATCTAGGGCCACGCTTTTATTGTTTTCTTATCCGTTGTACTCCTTTTGGCCACTCGGATCGATCGCCCCAGTCTCTGCGTAGTACAATCTATGGTAAGGAAGGTGATCCTATGGTGAAATTAGAGTGACCCGATGTTTATCACTCTTTTCCATATTTTTTAAATGAGATAACCTTTCATATTAGAGTATTTGGGCAGCATGCGCCTTTCATTCAGACTGGGGTTCTCAATCCTGGCCTGCCAGTCATGATGGACGGGGTCCTCTCTCAGAGCAATTCCCCTAGCTTCAGTGCACCCTATGAATCCTGCACTGTCGCTCTAGATGAAGCAAAAAATACGAATAGGTCACGAAAACTACAAAATATATTGCGAAGCACAACTCACAAAACAAAGTGTCAAAACAACCGAATTCTACAAAAAGTCAGTTTGGCACTCTTTTTGTTCACCAATGTCCTCAGTACATAATTAATTTGCGGGCGGGAGATAGACATCATCGACAGTGTTCAGTTATGATATGGAAAGATTTGATACATATTTTGTTGTTTGGTTGAGGTACCTGGTTCATTATTCACATTTTAGAATAAAAATGGTGCGTGCATAGGAAAGTCGTCCCGCTTTCAGTATTCTATTTTCTTTGAGTACAACACCTGCTAAATGAACGGGTTGTTATCTGTGTTGGTAGACATGCGATTTCGTTCATTCCCATGTCAAAAATGGGTTTAGAACCTCGTCTTCAATTCACAAAGCAATCTGTGCTTTCCAATGTAAAATGCGCGAAATTTTGTCTCACTGATTATACATACTCTTGTCAACCGGCCACTACGCCGACTTTTACGTATGATACTATTTAGTTATGCCGTCGGTGGTTGGTGCGCTACCGTGTTCGTAGTGATATAGTGATACGTTCTTGTTAACGATATAGAACTCCACGGGTTAGCTGGTGCCAATGAGATAATATAATTATGTATATAGCCCATTGGCTGGTGCATAGACAAGTCCATGCCCGGTGAGACTTTTTGGGTCAGTGCACGATCGGCATGGCCACCGCATACACTTAAACATTCACGACAAATAGACTCCCATTGGCAGCTCTGTCTGAATGTTTAGAATTTCGATTCATCCTGATTTTGGGGGCAAAATATTGTATCAGTTTCTAGATTTCCTTCCACTATGGTTGGCTTAAACTCAATACAGAACCGAGTCTTTGTGGAACAAATTACCTAAACCGATAAGATATGCTGCAATCTGACCTAAAAAATTCAACTACTTTTCTTGACAGTGACTCTGAGTGTCAAAACGGTGTCCGTTGTTGCATAGTGTCTTGTGATTCACGCTTCATCCAGGAAATTCTTTAATCTAAACTTTGTCCGACATTCTGTCCTCCTGTTTATTTTAGGCATAGAACAGTGCCGAGTATAGGTAACCATTGCTATAGCACTTGAGCTAATGTTGTTTTGTTGTTTCTACCCACACCCGTGTAATAAGTTTTACTTTCTTACTTTTCTTGTCAAGGTTGAAAGTCAGAATTTATGTCGCTCCAATAATTGCTTATTTAAAACTACCAAACCCGGTTTTGGCCCATTAATAAACCTCCCCATCCAGTGCTCTGAAGCGGCACTGGAATCTGTGAGAATTTTAGGGGCGGGGGGCATGGCCCCCCTCTAAATCCGCCACTGATCCCAGTCAGTGTCATGGCAGAGAACAAAGTGTGAATATTGTAGTTGAATAATGCTTTCGTCATTCAAATGGTACGCCAGAGATGTATTACATGGGTGGCGCACCATAGCTAGGGGACGCGGGAGGAGGGGGGCTATAGCCCCCCACTTATTTCAGTGCTGCGCCACTGACCCATGTGGCAGAACGAGATTTGTGTGTAAAATTTCCAAAAACAACGGGTTTAGCGTCTAAGAAAATTGAAATTAATATAACTAACAAATGATGTCCCATAGGCGGATTTAGGGGGGTGGGGTGCCCGGCTGCCGGAAAAAAATGAAACAACCAGAGCGTTAAGAAAAATTGAGTTCATCAACTAACCCCAGTAATTAATATACGGCTGAAACAAGNCCCACTGCGTCCGACTCTGCCCAGAGCCAAACCGGCTTAGTTGAGCCCGGCCTGCAGCCAAGAAAGGCGCGCTCCCCGATCGGCTCAAACAGATTGTAAAAACCGTGAGACGGAGCTCTTAGTGCTCATGTCTCGGGACTAGTAAACAGAGTATCTGGAGCACTGGTATCGATATCCCGGGGGGCCTCGGAGCTAGCCCAGAGGCGGCCACACTCCAAAGTGACAGAAGAGTGCGAACACGTTATCAAAAGTAGGCCTACTGTGGTAAGACAAAAATACTTGTCTCGCATTTTCCATACAACGGCATTTCTTTGGGCTCACTGCCTCTCATTTCATCAAGTGACCATGCCGCCATCGCACGTTTGAAGAGACCGGGCGCGCTGCAGCCGTGCACTCGCTGACATTGGTTGTAGCTGGCTGGGCTACTATAAGCACGCAGGGAACCAGCGAGGAGCTAGTCATTGAGTCATTGCGTGGGTCAGTTGATGGAAACCTGGTGGCAGAACCGAGAACTATACCGGAAGACGTTCACAACAAAGCCATCAATTACAAGTTTGAAGGCGGTATTTGGCGTTCCCGTGATGAAGAGGTTTGCAGAGTTCATTTTAAGTTGAATCGCTATGTAAACATGTCATGAAATAACAGTGCTTATGACTTCGGAATCATCAGACATGGAACAGGCACTAGTCGAATATTGCGACCCCATTTCAAGTGTCATAATTTGTAAATAATTAGTTACTCACTAACTTAATTAAGACTAAGTACTTGCTATTAATACTATATTAGCATTAGCAGGATTAGTGCCGTGGCTTGGTCAGATTGGTGAGATCGCATCTGTAGTACTATAGACAGAGTCAGCATCTGTGGAACTATGGGCTGGTCAGTTTTTAACCTACCCGTACAGTACTACTTCTAAGTTCTTGGCTAAAGAAAGTGACCACACTCTCTAATCCTACTACTAGCACAGTTCTCAGTGAGAAGATGTGTAGAATTTGGGTGTAAGTCGAGTGAACGGGTCCGTCTTCAAAATGGGTACCGGGAACCAGTTTTTAATGAGTAAAATATGACAATGTCCATTATTCAGTGAAAACTGGTTCCCAAAAGCCATTTTGAAGAGGGACCCGTTTACTGAACTTTTACCTAGAATATGTGCTATATATAATATAGTGTCATCTTTACCAACTGAATAACATATATTTGCTCATTTTTATTTTTTGAAAAGTTTTGATTCTTGAAGTTTTGACAATGTAAATTTATCTAAGATTTCTTATTGGGGGATGCAGAGCAATCGCCAGAAACTTTTGGTATGTTTCAAAAAGGAATCCCTTAAAGAAGTGTATGAGGTAGAAGCATTCATAGTTGCTGATTGGGAATTGGGATGTAACGCCTAATGTTCTAGGGCAGGCTGTGAGAACAAACATGTTTAGTTTTACCTCGTGTTATGTCGTAAAGAACTTTTTATGGAATCAGTAATACCATCAGTGTACCATGTTCTAAACGCACATTCCTGCAGCATCAGGATTTGAGTGAATGTGAAGAGTGATCTTGATTTTTCCCACTACCGTCATTCAAGTAAGGTCAAAGAGTGTCAGTGCCCAATCCCAAACCTCGACAGGATTTAAATAAAATTTGAGTCAGTGTGTGTTTCAGAGAGGCAGTTCGATCAATTTATCATCTGCGTCGTAGGGATATGCGTAAAGTGCATTTCTCTGGATAGAATGGGAATTCTCAGTTATAGATGACTAGCTGGCGTCATCTCCCAATAAACAAATGGCTTTGATTAATATTTGGCAGCAGTGTTGTCGACTCTGCCAGTTCAAAATGAGACTTGAGTCTTCAAAAGCCCACTATAGTTTTAACACTGTTTAAAAACTTGGTGACCCTAAATTTTGGCTGGGTGATTTGTTTTACTGGGTCACCCAGCTGGCGACTGGGCTTTTGAGGCCTAGGTACATATTGGCACATTGATTAAAATAGCCCCTTGTTGTCAAAATTGTGCTCTACATTTCTAAAGTGCCCAGGCCTGAGGTGACACTTTCATGCAGTGCTGTAGTGGGGCATAGGCGCACGTAGGCGCAGCCAACCAACTTTTGGCATTTGAAGGTAGCACCTTCGCTCCGTAACCTACATTCAGTGCTCAAGGTGATACGATGGGCTTTGGGCGCCTACTTACCGCTAATTTTACCGCTACAACACTGCTTTCACTTGAAACTATTGAAACATGCGTACCCAAATTTCTTGTGACTGCCCTGCCCTAGGGATCTACTAGTACTGACCACATTCTTTTTGGTTGAATGACACTGGAAATGAGAAATCAAAAATCAGTTAACCTCTTGTAGATATAAGATTTAGTCAGATAACAAGTTGTGTATTCTGCGCTGTACATTTTCAGGAGTTCTAGTTTAACTGTGCTGGTGCTTAGTAATGATGTAAAGTTGAGGCAATGACTGAGGCGATTGTTAAAAGGTCTTTGGAGGAGTTTCTTCAGAGACATGATCCAGACATCTCAGTAAGGTAGTGTATTAACAACCTCAAGAGCAAATCCATTTGCACCGCTGCATGAGCGGCATTCGAACCCACAACCCCTTGAGGAATGGTACTTGCCCCTGTTTGCACGTCGCTTAAAGGCAAAGGCAACCCTTTTTCATGTCTTTTTTAGCAAAAATAAGGTTCGTTGGTTATCCCAGACATATTTTCCACTTAATTACAGCTTTTCGTAATTTAGTTAATTATTCGTTCTCTACTCCGGAAGTGACGTTTTGGGAGGCAAGCATTTCGCGCCAATTTCTTTTCATATAGTACGACTGTGAGAGCTGCCGAGTCAGTCATTGTTCTATCTCGGTTGTGATAAGTTCGGTCGTCGTTTGCTATTGTTTACGAGTCAGTCAACATGCCACACTGTTGCTGCGTACCGGGATGTACTCATTATCGTCTCATGAACAGAAGAACAACTGTCCCACTTGCCCGAGTGTACCGCGACACACTCCCACTGGATAGTGACCTGAGCACACAAACTGCTTACACCCCGCCGTGTGACTCCCTCGCCACACACCTGGCACCTTTTAAATAGCTCCAATACTTTAGACAAGTCCACAATAAACTTATCAAAGTTTGGCTCACCGATCTGTTCATTGAACGACAAACTGTACTCTTCACTGACTGGACCTGTATTCACTCCCAGTGATTACTCAACATCGCAGCAGGGCTGCTTACAGGCTTTGGGCCATAATGAGTACATCCCGGTACACAGCAACAGTGTGGCATGTTGACTGACACGTAAACAAAAGCAAACGACGACCTAACTTATCACAACCGAGGTAGATCAATGACTGACTCGAAAGCTCTCATAGTCAGACTATATGAAAAGAAATTGTCGCGAAATTCTTGCCTCCCAAAACGTCACTTCCAGAGTAGAGAACAAATAATTAATTAAATTACGAAAAGCTGTAATTAAGTTGAAAATATGTCTAGGGTAACCAACGAACTTATTTTTGCTAAAACTGACATGAAAAAAGGTTGCCTTCGCATTTAATCAAATGAGTCCATTTAAGCGCATTTTATATTTCTTCATCAATATGACATCACTCTCGTTCTTGAGCTGCGTGGCGAATTCACAGCACTTGTTCCTCTAATGTCAGTATAGTATAAGTGTTGAAATGACTTGTCGTAATAGTCACTGCATGGGTGTTTAAGAAGTCGAGTTAATGTTCCTAATTTTACATGTTAAACCGTTCTGCTGTTTTCATGGTTTTTCGGTTGTGTACAAATTGCTGTACTCTCATTACTTAAAGAATGGAATCAAGTTTCATATACCGTTGGTCTTGGAACCAAGGAGACGAACTTTGTATGGCGCAAATTTTCTTTAATTTAGAACACAATGTGGCAGAACGGCGAAATTCATTTTATCGAAATTTTCAATGAACATGTAGCAGCAAAAAACTTTACTTTGTTGTTTGTGCAGTTTCTATTGTAGAGCTGTCATAAACAAACTCAGAATGAAATTTTGAGCATTTTTAGCAGTGCAGTGAGCTTTTGAAAAAATGGAAAAAATGTCAGTAATTTATTATTTTTGTTGGAATTTAATGAAATCTTCATTGTACATAGACTGTTAAGGAAGGTTTCCGTACAAGATGGGTAACTATTTTTTTGTAACGTCATCGATTTCAGCGCCATAGATGACATTGTACTGAGTTACATGGTTGGTGTTCTTGAGGATCTGGGTGAACTTGGAAGTTCGGAAGAGAACCTCGATGTTGATCAGTTCACAGAGATGATGGAGGCTTACCTGCCTGGTTTTGGAGGCATCCAAAAGTAAGCATAGTTTATGCCTATTGAAAGGATGAAATAATTCCCAACTGGCTGTTTTTTAGGTTCTTGAAACGTCAGCATCCCTTTTATGTTAAACTATGGCTGACGCACTTCACGCCATTGGAAATTTTGGAGTGAGTGCGGTGTGATGGGAGGTCACTACAGTTGTGTAACCATGGATATGCACATGCCACTTGAACATGGCCACATTTGTTTTGAGTTGCAGCTATGGATGTGATAGACATGACCACAGAACTTGAAAATAGCCATGATTGGTCACTTCTGGTTATTAATTTCAACACAAGAACTAATTCAACCAGTGCTATAAAGCCAGCACTTCACTTCTTAACACACAGTGTATCATTTCAGTGTAGGATAATGCCCATGGTCACCTAAATCCTGACTTCTAGATTGTCCAACATTTCACTTGTATGCCCTCATGCCAACATAGTTGCTTGTCCATAACTGCTGATACTTTTAGTTCTATTGAAATGCCCATGTATTTGTGGCACCCATCTGTGAAGATTGTCAGCTTCCAAAATGCATAAAATTCACTTACTGGCTACTGATATCCAAACTTTGTGCTGTCAATATGGTTGGAAACATCCATGGTTATGTCTAAGACAGGATGTTTAGTATCATCCAGTATCACTATTGTTCATATACAAACACACAGTTTTGTCATTGTTGCTATGGCTGTCATTTCAGTGAACAAGTCAGTGAGTGGATGTTTGAGTTGGCTTCTCGTCTCAGTGACAACGGGGAAGACTGTGAGGCTGAGGCTGACTCATCTCCAGAAGTGAGCTCAGCTGCAAAACCATTCTTTAACTTTGTTGAACCCAAGAACAGAAAAGATTCAGAAGGGGAGAGCCCTTTAGTGTCACCATCGGAGGTAGCCCAGGTAGAGTTATGTACTGTATACCAAATTTCTTAAAATATTATATTCTCTGTAACAAATGCCCCATTATTAGTATCACTTTTAGTATCATTATCAGTCTCATTCAATATCATGAGTAGGCCAGATGAGTGTGATAGAGTGATTGGAAGACAACGCAAGTCTGTTTCCATATTAATCAAAGCATAAGGAGTATTTAGTGGTTGTAGGTTAATGTAAGGTGACCTTTTTTCTCATAATTAGAATTGAATCAAACATGTATTNGATTTTTTGGATAGCAGACGTTTTAGATCTGTATCACAGTCTGGCGGAAAGTTGCATTTGGTCCAAAACTTAGGTGTGAAAAAGCTGTGTATTGAATATAATCATGAGTGCATTGTGAGGAAAGAAAACCGAACAACCTTTGCAATGTGTTTCTTTGAAGGCGGAGTGCGACCCAGAATTGGATGAACGAGTCAAAATGCTGCAAGACATGTTCCCTAATGCATGTAGTATTGAGGTTAAGCATTGTTTGAGTGTTACCAACGGCAACCCAGAGGAGGCGGTGCAGCTGATACTAGACAGGCTAGAAAGTGGGGAAGCCTTCAAGGAGAAGTCTAAAGTGAGTCTGAACCATTGGATCTATTTGAGGATGTTGCATGATTTAAATGGTAGTGCATCTTGGGTTATGATCCAGTGGTAACTCACTGACAGGCATTTGTTATTGTGAAATGGAGGGAAACACCAGAACATAAAATTGTGGAAGTTTTTGTTTCAGTTGTGATTTGTTTGCAAGCTAAGATAAATTATAGATTTTCACTTAAATGTCATTTTATGTTCAGAAAAGCCCCCAAAGGTCTCCTTCATCACAAAAATGTACTGGGGCTATTTGGGAATTTTTTTGTTGTTGACCCCGGTACCTTTCAAAAGCTTGTATTGCTAACCGCTGTGCTCTGATTGGTCATGAACTTGAAATTCCACCTTGATTTGCTTTGTCGGCAGATAAGCTACCATAAGAAAAGTCCTGTGAAGTCTTTCTGTGCAAGTAATAAACTTCAAATATTTTTAGAGTAAAAATTGAGCAATTGATGACACCTTGCACATTTTTCATTCACGTGTGTGTGCAAAATGATGACAAAAGAGTCCCCTCAGTGGCTTTTTCAAACCTCTTCTCTTTGGAGATGTTACTTGGTGAGGGTTCTTTTGGAAATTCTTTGTATTTTCATCATGTTTGCACCAAAAACGGTAGAAAACAGCGCTTAACTAAATACTTTTATTAGGCAATACCGGTTTCATAAATTGAAATGTCATGGTGAGCTTTTTCCAATCTGAGTAAATAGTGTCTGAAGTTGGCAGAAATGGATTTTGCAATCATTCATATCAGCTTTGTTTTTGAGCAACTTTTAATAGGTGAAACTGACTACAGTTTGCAATCATTCACATCAGCTGTGTTTTGAGCGACTTTTAATAGGTGAAACTGACTACATTTTGCAATCATTCACATCAGCTGTGTTTCTGAGCGACTTTTAATAGGTGAAACTGACTTCATTTTGCAATCATTCCTATCAGCTTTGTTTTTGAGTAACTTTTAATAGGTGAAACTGACTACATTTTGCAATCATTCACATCAGCTGTGTTTTTGAGGGACTTTTAACTGGTGAAACTGACTACATTTTGCCGATGTGTGAACTGACTATCTGTCTATTACTTTAAGGTTCCAAGAGTAAGACACAAGTCTCTATCAGAACTTGACAATGGAAAGGTTTCTAAGCAGCACATTGTTGACCGATATGCATACGTAGACACTGATGAAGACAAGAAAACACACCGACCTGTTCTGAAAACCAAGGTAATTTAGTACAAAGGCTAGAAATTTATTACTAAAGACAAACAGTAAAAGAATGTTTGTCTGGTTTAAAGGGAGGTTCTCGGAAAGAAAATCAGTTTTACTGAAATTAGTTGTTGTGCGGAATCAAATCTGCTATCTCATAGTAGCTCAGCTGAATGCTCTGCCTCTGTTTTGTAGCAGAGTGTATTAAGAGTATTTAAATCATAAAGACACTAGCCTTGATTTCAGCAAATGTCTGGCAGACAATGGTGAAAATTGGCGATTTGTAATGTTATCAAAAAACAATGGATTTTGCTGTTTTATAACTTTGGTCGAAGGTAATAACTTCAAGAAGTCTATCCCATCCAACAGTAATCAGAAAAATATGTTTTTTGGCGGTAAAACCGATATCCTTTCAAACTTTATAAACATTCTTATAATCACTTCACACCGAAATCAGTGCTTTGCAAAGTATTCACAAATATCATGGAGTCACAATTTACAAAATGTTCTTCATCATGAAATTGTATATTTCATTTAAAGCAGCAACAGCTGGTCTTGTGGATGGTCATTAATTTAAAAGCTAAAAGCGTGATTTTCAACTTTGTTCTGTTTAGGAATCCATGGGAAAATCACAAGTATGTATTTAATTCTTGCAAATTTATCACTATTTCATGTTACATGTGTGACTTTTGCAAAAAATCAAAACTGTCAATTTGAATTACCCCGGTAACAAATTATAGCGCTTTACATAATTCCTCACTGACAGGTTTACCAGAGGTTGCATCTTACAAGCTCAATAATGAGCCTGCCCAATGTCGAACATCACAGAAATCTATCAAGTTTTTGTTGCACAAACATTAGCCTCATGGTCAGTCAAAGCTCTGTAAAGCTACAACAAATTGTTGGAAAAAAGATACAAAGTATAAGATTACCTGGTGTTATGACGTCAAAGCTACGAAAAAATCTCCAGTTTAAGACACAATATGGCAGGCAAAAGAAATTTCATTTTGTCAAAATTTCTCAACAGAACTTAAGAAAATTTCACTTTGCTAGCATTGAACATTTTCACCAATGTTAGTGTTTGAAAAATAAGAAAAGTGTTAAGTTTAGCATTTACTTTTTGACCGAAATAGAATATCTTTTAATTTTGGTGGTTAGATTAGTCAGGATATTGACTTGACCGACTGTTTGAAGGTACCATTTGAAGTGATTTTGGTGGTTAGATTAGTCAGGATATTGACTTGACCGACTGTTTGAAGGTACCATTTGAAGTGATTTTGGTGGTTAGATTAGTCAGGATATTGACTTGACCGACTGTTTGAAGGTACCATTTGAAGTGATTTTGGTGTTTAGATTAGTCAGGATATTGACTTGACCGACTGTTTGAAGGTATCATTTGAAGTGATTTTGGTGGTTAGATTAGTCAGGATATTGACTTGACCGACTGTTTGAAGGTACCATTTGAAGTGATTTCCAAATACAAAGCTTGTTGGTTGAAACTGTACTTTGTTTTTATTGATTCATTCATCTAGGATGCGAAGAAGATGATTCGCTACCGAGAGGGTCAGGTGGTCAGTACAAAGGGCGAGAGGTTCAGCGAAGTAAAGAAAGAAATGACTGATGAAATGAAGAAGACATACATTAACTTAAAGCCAGCTAAACAATATAGGTTTCACTAGGCAAATTACTGCACAACGTCATAGTAGAGGATTGTCACAGACTGTGGCTTGCAGCCCATTGTTGTATTTGTACTGAAAAGTCAATTAAGTGAAATTGGATTATTTCTGCCTCCCCACTTGCCTGCTCTACACTCTGTTGGAGATTGCATTTATGCCTGACCAGTCACTCATTGCCTCCAGTTTGAACTCAGTGACTGTTTTCTGAAAATAACTTCTGAGCCAAGCAGCGTGGGACCTAACCTAATGTGGCAAATCAAAGAGAGTTGATTTGAGCAAGATTTAAAACATCAATGCTACAAAACCAATGAATATGGATGTCGATGTAAGAGTACAAGGTACAGACTGTGAAAGATACTGGTCCTCCTTGCACATTTTTGTGTTCACTTCCACTTACATTGTGCACAAAGCGGGGGAAATTTGCACTGTTTGCTCTGGGTATTTATCTAAGTGACATATTTTTTCAATCAGAAATGACCTTGCTGTTTAGGGTGTCATGCGTTTGTGGAAGCACGCCATTGTTGAAAAGCTATAAATTCGTGGTTGCTTGACTGGCCTGGTGAAGTTAAACATCTAAAACATGGTTGTAAAGAGAAGCCATCATGAATATGAATTAAGAAGTGTGATATTCATAACCTTATCATGAATCATTATCATTGGCATTACCTCATTGAATTGGTACTTACATTATTGTCACCTCATGAGACTCATAATTTTAAAATGAATAGTATGATTGTAAAGATAGTCTGATGTATTTTGATTTTATTACTTTTGTTTGTCAAACTGCTTCTGGATGTAAGTGAGTGTTTTGTAGTTTAGTTTAGTTTTGTACTATGGTGAAGGATTCTTTATGTGTGAGTTTTACAGAATAATGTACGATAATTTTTCGATATTGTCTTTCAATGTCAAAAGATGTGTAATCTCGTTATTGAACATGTTGAGAAATGAATCGTTTTCCTCAATTATAGTTTATAATTCTACACAATCACATTTATTTAATTGTTTTCTTAACAGCCAATAATGCAAACATAAAGCGCTTCACTGTTTACCAATTTCAATCAATTTCCCATTAAAATTCTTATAATGTGAAACTGAAAATCATTTATTGCTGGTGTTATGGAGTAACCCTCCCCTGGGCAAGCTCAGAGGCAAAGACCTCTACAAAAACCATGTGGAGCACAGTTAAATTAAAAGATCGGGGTAGCAACGCCACACCCCGTGTTGTTGAAGTAACAAGGAAATGCCACTGTGTCATTACATGAACACTGATAATTCTGTATTCTGCTTGGCTAAAATGCAGCATGAAAACTAACAATATATCGTAATATTACACAATCTGGCTGTAAAATATCCCTGCAATTATGCAATCCAGACAGATGTTGCTATTTACGTTCTGACCAATCGGATGCAATAAACCCACACAGGGAAGAGAACAAATGATTTCAGTACACGGAAGTAGGTAAGAAAATGCTAATCTAATAAACGAAAAATCATAGGAAAGAAGTATCCCGGTTGTGTAACAATGTGATATGGATCAATCCCTCAGGTATATCAGATTGGTCCACATTTGTGTACTTTACATGGAGCGATCCCTTGGGTATATCAGATTGGTCCATATTTGTATACTTTACATGGAGCGATCACTCGGGTATATCAGATTGCTCCATATTTGTGTACTTTACACGGAGTGATCCCTTGGGTATATCGGATTGGTCCATATTTGTGTACTTTACATGGAGCGATCCCTCGGGTATATCAGATTGGTCCATATTTGGGTACTTTACATAGAGCGATCGCTTGGGTATATCAGATTGGTCCTTATTTGTGTACTTTACATGTTCACACATCACATCATGGTTGTGTAACAAAGGGATATGGACCGGTCCCTCAGGTATATCAGATTGGTCCATATTTGTGTACTTTACATTGTTCACACATCATATCATGGCCTATGTAACAAAGGGATATGGACCGATCCCTCGGGTATATCAGATTGGTCCATATTTGTGTACTTTACATGTTCACACATCACATCAAAGTGAAATCAAGAACATATATCCCAAGCTCACTACTGGTATGCATTTCATTGACGAGTTTTGTATTGATGCTGCAGCTGTCAGAATAAGTAAGGTTCTGCAACTTCCTCAAACCAGTTTGCGCATAGTTTTTAAAGCTTCATATTCTGTGCGTCTTGGTATACATTCCTCTGGTGTAACTACGTTTGTCACAACAAGGTTTTTCAAATGAACAATTTAATAAGCACTGATTATTATTATAACAAAACAAATCAAAACAAAAGTATAACAACTCCCTGCTAAAAGACCAGAATTTTATCCCTCAAAAACAGACTGGACCTCAAAATTTTAACCTCTGCCAACCACACGATCACACACTGTTAAGAAACTAATGTCTTAATCCAACCCAAACCTAAATGAATAATTTTTACCCGAGTTCGCAAAAACTAAATTTTATTTTCAAAAATAGTCCTAGAGTGGTAATGGTGAATAGCCATGGTCGTCTTGTAGCAACTCATGGCAGGCATATATGTTGCTATTCAGTTAACATAAAATATGTTAATGACTTTTTGTATTACATGCAGGCATGATGAAGAACTGATCAAAAACCTGAGTTAAATAATTTCTCAGCAGTTTGAGCAGATATACTTTAAAAGCAATACACAAATCATTTTGAATCACATGATGGCATATTTTGTGATTTTATGATCATATCATCAAACTGCGTGTTCGTGGTTAGAATTAACAAGAATAAAACAATGTCTTTGACACTTAATGTCTTGTCAAAATTATTCAGCTGGCATTTTAGCAAAAAAATCAAACAAGTGACCTCACAAAAGGTTAACGAGGACAGAAGGCAAACTTATTCACCAGTCACATTTTTTCTAGCACAGTGAGCAGATTGATCTCTTTTCATTGTATATATAAATATTGCATAGTTATTTACAAGCATTTTTGTCCATGAAATAACACATTCTCAAATATACGACATATCGTATTTTTATTTTACCAAATCACAGAAATAAAGGTATTTAGGCGAGATCTGGCGAGAGTTCTGTGACAATCCAGAAATAACTAGTTTATGCAGTTTCGTAATTTATGCCGTTGAATTATAGTGAAATAGATTTTGTTTTGAATAAAAAGTAATTGACCAAAGAAAAGCAATCTGTGAATGAACTTTCAAAGCTTAGAAAAAAGAGGGCAGTGTTACCTAATGAACCTCATTATTTATGCGCCAAACTGTAAACAATCTCGCACACGTGTATGTCATAGTGATGATATGTTTTGACAAAGGGAGACCTCTACAAAAAAACAAACACACCGAATTTCTATGTGAAGGCGGCTCTCACAAGATAGAATAGACCAATGCTATGACAATGTGCACAGGACTAACAAGACATGATTCTCTGCATATTCCACCAATGTGCACAATTGTATGCACACCTTTTGCCCCATATCAATAAGACATAACACGCAACAGTAACAGCAAATGGAGTAAATGATGAACAAGAATAACAATGATATGTGCTGCCACCTATAAATCCATTCTCAGTTGATTACAAATCCAACCACTAACACACAACAGCATCAATCAACTCAAGACTCCTTCTTGGGTAAGCACAACATCAGCGATGCTATCTGGAAAGGTCTGAAGTATAGGGTGACACAACCGTCGCAGATCTCAATTTCTTCACCAGGTTCTTCCAAAAGGTTACATCTGCAACAAGGTAAAGAGTGCTTAGAGTCTAAATACACCACCACGACAATGGTGCCATTGGCAACATTTCCATCCAAAACCACATTCAGTGAGTGCCATCAAGCAAATGCTTTCTGCTACACTTGAGACAATATTACACCCTCTAACCTTACAATATACAACATGAGGCAAAGGTTAACACCTATTAGACAGTAGGGACAGGTACACTGTTTATAACAGAATTATGGGATAACATAGGTATGACAACACACTACATAATTCTATAGGTTCGTCCAGAAATACTACAACACCCTCTCATATTCTGCCATATTTACCCACAATGCTGCACAATCGTAACCCCACTGCTATTGACAGTTTTACAGCAAAATAATTTTTCATTCTAACACTGCACAAAAATTATTGTTTCACAGTGACTGACACCAAAAACGACAAGAAACACAAGATATCTTGCTTTTTTGTTTCAACCCAGAAATGCTAAGCCACCTTTTTGAAACCTATGTCATTCATACAAGCACACTTTCTAATTCACAAAAGAGGAGAGTAAAATTTGGGAAATGCCTATTGGTCATTATAATAACAACCAATAACATCAACCATTACATGATACCTGAGAGGAGGTAAATGATCGATGGGAGCCAGTATGTCTTATCCAGAAGAGTGGTCCCGACAGATATGCCTCTACCCACTTGGTTGCCATGGCATTGCTATTGCCCTAGAATATTAAGCAGTATCAGACACCCCCATCCCTCAGTCATAAACGTCGTCCTAAACCAGCTGTTGTTCAGAAATCGTGAAAAAAGAAAACCTAAACCACTACTCACAAATAAGCTTGTTCGACAGGGAAGCCTAGCTTGATGTTGGCAGTGGGCTGGCCACCATAGGCCTCATACAGTCTCATTACCAATGCATTATCATGATCTTCACTCTGAAACATCAGTGGATTCAAAAAGTCATGAAAATGAGTCCATACAAGTTGTGCTTTACAAATTCATGCATGAACAGAAGTGCCTTCAGAAGCAGGTCAACGCATGACCTAAACAAGACAAGTTATGTCAATTACATCTCATGGAAATTATACACTAGCTTGTGGTGCTCTCTATTGTCAATAAGGAAAGCTCAAAGACCAATGAATACGGTTGAAACTTTTGTCTCACTAAATAGTTTCCCTTAATATGCATCAAACAGAGTACAAGAGATTCATTAAAAGATGGCAATTTTTTGTTCACTATTACGGCCTAGAGGACCGGTGACCACTCCTGGCATAACGCACTATGACCTTCCTTAGATATGCTAGTAATTTACAGGCACTTTTAAAGTCTCCATACTATATCATCATTATTATCGTTATTATGACCTTTTTCAATGCCTCCACAATGACGGCTGGTGTATCCACGGTAACGTATTCCTTCCACGATGAATTCCCCTCTGCCATGGTCAAGTGATGTAGACTTAGTGGACAGTTGAGGGCGTACGCTTGCTGGATCACGCCAGCATCTTGAAATGAACCTGTGCAATAAAACAAACACCTTTTGTATTTCTTGCACTGGATTTCATTTCACTGTAAGTTGAGTATTTAATTACCAGAAAGCGAACCGCATTTTCGAGCAAATTTTGCTTCAATGATGACGTTACCATCTCCCAATTTATGTCACCGTCATCAATTAAAAACAAAAAACAAGCAAAGGACGTAGACCAATGTAATGAGCATACCCGTTATGAAGTTTTTCAGTCTTTAGTTAGAATAACTAGACACTGGGGCAGGTAAAAAATGTTAATCAGACTGTTGAATTCCAGAGCAATTTAGGGACAAAGTCATTGATTAAGACAAGCCAGTGAAAACAAGAGACTTGATAGTCTTAAAAAAGCAGGCTTTGCTTTCTTGCTTTTACACGCAGTGATTCCAAGGAGCATTTTATGCTCAGTGATATTCAACTAGCTAGTTAGCACCTGTGTCAATGAGCTTACCCGTGTGTGGCATCACTGCATATGTGAACCGATGTACGCCCATGTCAGCTTTGGCATCAGGAGCCTTTGGAGATCGTAACCTGGAGAAATGAAACCAGTATGTTGAAGGCGCGCACAACACATAAATAGACAACATATATTGTCAGTGTTAAGTAAAAGGTAAGTGAGAGCATCAATGAAATTGGAATTACAAATTTTAGAATAAGTCAACAGACAAACCTGTAATCTGATAGTTTCAAATAACCCCAGCCCTTTCAAGCAACTAATAGCTACAACAATTTCTTTTGTGCAGTACACAACAATATCAGAGAAGAAAATCTACATGTTGAAAAGTAGGCATGGTTTGTATGTGACACTGATGTCTTCTACAAACAACACCCAACAGACTTCAACACTCACAATGACAGATATAATGTGTTGTCCACCGTTGACCAGCCATACTTGCAGTCATTCAGAATGGCCACACCCCAGTTGTACTCAGACATGTCCGCCCATTTATGGCCACAGACCTAATAATGAACAAAAAATAATACACTTTGTATTACATTCAGGGAGGATACAACATGGCACTATAAATTAGTTCTTGAGAAACCTAAAAGGTTATCACAACAGAGGCAGGTGTGTCACAGCATTGACATTTCAAAGACCTTGTGCACCCACTAGTAACACCATAAAGTGTTTCAATATGGACAAGCATGTCCTCATTGGGCTGACAGACATACTACTTGTGACCATTTCCAGCTTCTTGTGTCCTATCTTCAGCAGCAGCTATTGTTAATTATTCCCACCTTAGGTCTCACTTCTAGTTTTAAGGCAAGACGACACCAAACTTATCATGGTGAATGATCGGACCAAGATAACTAACTTTTTTCCATGGAAAATTGCCAAAGGCAAGTAGATTCATTTGGAACTCTGGACTTAGACCAAAACAAACTAACCTTTTATTACTGGACCAAAACTGTAAGTCACAAACTTGCAACAAGATAAAGAACAAACCACAAAAATTAAAGGCCAGGGATATTCCCTTGATACTGGTCCAGTCATGAAAATGACAATTCTAAATCTGGTGGTTATTAGTCAAACCAAGCATGTCACAAACTTTTCCATACCAAGACAAAAATGATTTTCATCACAAAACAGACTATTCAGGGTAATGAAAAGTAAAGGTAATTATGTTGTCTACAGATCACTCAAGGTAATGAAAAGTGAAGATATGTCTTAAAGTGTTACCAAATTGACAGAGCTAACCCTCCCAAAAGCTGTCATGGCAAGGAAAATTCTGAGACCAGCTTGTTAGTTGACTTATTTCATGATTATTATTTTCAAGCCGTGAACATCATAGAAGTGCTTCAACATGGAGAAATAACTCTGTTTCCCAACCAGCAACATTGAATACTTCTCAGGGCGAGAGCAGATGAAGAGCTACAGGCCTTGAATGAACAGTGAGTAGTTTGCCTCTTGAGGCGGTGAGGCGATTGTCTCATTTGGTGGCCTTCTTCTACCTGGCATGAGTTAATGTGCACAACATATGGGCGAGGTGAATTGAGTGCATACTATATTACCTTCGGCAGCCAATAAAATTTAATTATTACATCACCTGATAACAACAAATCTCTATCACTGACTCGTTGTAATCCTATGTACTACATTTACGCTGTTTACTACAAACATATCAACAGGTCAGCGAGCATTTTACTTGCTATGCACGGGCAACCCTCTTCAAGTTATGGGCTGAGTTGTAGTTAACTTGAGGACAGCAGCTCAGCTCGCTGATCTGCGCTCACCCTAGCAAGTTGGTAGTTGAATAACCAGTTACCACTGACAGTTCCTGGACTTTTATGACTGGTTTCTTTTGTTTGGGGATTAGGGAACAGAGATGGAAGCCAGTGATAGAACTGTCTGCAGTGAAACAAAGAAAATACATGCAGTGGAGGTCATTTTTGACACTGTGGTCTATGAACACTGAATCCACCATTAAAAGTTGAATCTTTTCAACTTTTGAATGTCAAAAATCAATTAACTGCAGCAGAATAAAATAGAAACTCATGCAGTGCAACTGCTTCTCCTTTGTTGAGAAATCCCAGTCTTTAAGCATTCAGCACCATAACAACAGGCTGAACAGGCTTGTGTACCTAACCCCATAATAGAGTGCTTAAGTGACTGATCTCAGTCCTCCACAGAATCCAGTCCCTTTTGAATATGACTGACCTCAAACTGTGCCCAGTCATGGGAAGTGTTGTAGTGGGTAGTTCTCTGAAGATGGCCAAACTGTATGTCATAAGTGGCCTGCATTGAGCGGACATTGAGAGGAAACTCCACCTTTAAGAACTTGTGATCTTCATGCCAGTGAACCTGAAGGTAAAGAAATATCACAGCATGATTTGTATTACTTTGATTTAAACAGACTTGGATCAAGATGACTAAAACACTACAACGGACTCCCGAGTTGACACCCCTTTTTGGGACATATACAAAAAGTTACTGCATAAATACATTACTTCACACATTTTTGTCAAATATTAACCAGCCCAAAGTAGTGTACATGTACAGGGTGTGTCACAATTCTTGTGTGAAGATGGAAAAACTTTTGCTGAAACACTATGATGGAGATGGTTGCACTTCTTAAAAAATCACGTAGCTGACATGACATACTGGCGCTGGATGAGTTCATACGTCAGATTCATGTCCGTGGAGCTAAGAAACTTTCAATTACGATTACCGTAAAGTTGCTTTTCTTCCATTTTCAAGTTTTTGGATATTGAATTCATCATTACAATAAGCAATGCTATAAAGGAAGGCTTAATGATGCTGACAATGTAGTCACCAGTCAAAACAAGGTAAATAGTGTTTGTAAACACTTTAAATAAATGAACACGATATTAGTTCTCCAGAGCAAGAATTTTATTCACCCACTTAGAAATTGTGTCAAATTGTATTGGTGTTGCACTAGAGTAGCAAGGAACAACACAAAAGAAAACTAAGTAGAACTGAACTGATATACAACAGAGGCATGACAATGTGTTTACACCACTGACCTCAGTGTAGAACTTCAGGTATGGGCATCCAGCGTCGAGAATGATTTCTTGTCGAATGTAGCTTTTGTCACTGATCTTCAGAGAAACCTGAATTTCAAATAACAACATAACAACAGACATTCTAGTATTTTATCTTTCAGTTAACTTTCAACTACTTTTTAAAATGAAAATCTCAGCTGAAATCAATGTGGCAACAAAGTATTTATTTAAACGGCTTCTTAGTTTTCTGTAACCATGGTAACTTTCAGATGATGCAGCAGTGGAAATAAAGTGACAGGAAACTTCAACGTGAACATGCCTGACCAGAAATACTGATTCTGTGTTCTTTAATACAAGCAGATGTTCATTTAAACCGAGTGTCCACCGACTCAATTAAACATGTGTGAAATTTTACTACTCGTTCATCAAAACAAAGCACACAGGACCAGACTCACACGTTTCTTATGAATGGCTATCTGTAAAAAAATCCACCTTTCTGTTCAAAATGTAACTTCAGCTTTAAACCTTCAGCTTTCCCCCCACCCTCAGCTATCCACTCTACCTCTGTTGTGGCCCTCAGAGATACTTCCTCCCACCCTCTACTACGCACCCTACCTCCACTGTGGCCCTCAGAGATCCTTCCCTCCACCCTCTGCTATCCACTCTACCTCCACTGTGGCCCTCAGAGATCCTTCCCCCCACCCTCTACAACCCACCCTACCTCCACTATGGCCCTCAGAGGTCCTTCATCGACAACTTTGGCAAACTGTATACCTTCATCCACTGCTTTCCTATCAAGAACAAATATCATTATAAATTCATGTCACTGTCTAAGATAAGAAACTGCTAATTATGCAATTATTGACAAATCTTGAGACAACCATGATGACCAACAGCTAACGGTCAACACCAGTACTGGAAGCATGCGTCTCCTGCTGTCAGGATGGAAGTGTGGTGAGATGATTAGTGCCACTACACGTCATCAATGATCCTGTCAACGACATGTAATTTGCAGGTAATTAGCCATAATGAACAGATATATAATATCACAGGCACTTGTAATTACTTAGGGCAAGGGGACAGTAATTAGTCTATCATGATATCCAGGATGATTATTAAATCAGAGGCATAGTACAAACAGTATTGTTATCTTTCCCTTATAAATAATTCAGCTGTTCAACAAGTCAGTCACTTCTACAGCCTTTGGTATCATTCTCTCCTTATGACAACTCAGTATGGACAATATTGCTCCTACATGGTCAGTAAAGGTGTTAGTATCAGTGTTTTTGTCGTAAATACAATTCTTTTTCTCTCTCTTCTCATGCTCCACAACTCCATTCTCATGAATAAAATTTTTTCTTCAATAGCATGAACCATTACTGAAGTGTGTGTCATCGTAACAAAGTTTTGCTCGACAGGCTTTTTTATTTAAGATCTACACAATGTTGCTTTCTATCTTAGTTACAGGTTGGTTTCCACAGCAGTCCCATCTCACTCTAACCATAATAACCACATCGAGGTTTACACACAATTTCAGTGTCATAGTCTCAACTGCTTTTGAAGAACTGTGTGCTGTAGTTCCAGTCTGCACAGACTATTTTAACCAAAGCTATGACAATGACGTGTGCTTTACTAGTTAGCGCACTCTGAACACCGACACACATTTTTTTTAACCATAGGGCAGTTTTCGGCTGATAAACATCCGGTGGCAGCTAACTTGTGAGCGTGTAAACTGATTTATAATTCATATTTTAAGTGATGAGATATGAACAGTGTGATCAGATGACATTTGCCAGGGGGAATTTGCTTAATATCTACATTTTATGTCGATGCATTTTGATGCCCATATTGAATCTTTTATTTTTTGTATGATGGTTGCTTTGTTGCATTCACACCAAAAAAACATGTTGCAGTCAACCCATGCTTTTAATATTTGTGCGCTCAAGTAACAAGACAGTGTTGTTTTCTGCACCATCATATTGTTTACAAATCACCAACTTATCTGTGATGTCAGCGGATGATTTGAAAAATAACAACAGCACCATAGTTGAAATCCCAGAAACTACAGAGCATGGCAAATAAAATACAGTTTGTTGACCAAAGTATAAACTACTATCAATATAGAGGAAAGTAAAACACATTTAGTCATAAGCCCGGGTTTACCTTGTTTGAAGGTGATAATCCATGACGTCCCAGGCATCCCAGAACAATGGCACATCATCGAAAAGGGTGAACTGATTACCAAGCTTATCATCCGCAATGGCATTTCTAGAGAAAAAATGAGATTACATTACGATACAGTAATCTAGTTAATTCTTTTGCCATGAGACATCAATACACCTTCTTCACGCAATCGCCACATTACAAAGAGCCTCCTTTTAGGTCTAAAAAACAATGCATTCCACACTTAATCCCAGTGCAAAACGTGATTTTTTTCGCGTGCTTCCTCATATTTATGTCTCAATTGTATTGTTTTTAAACCTATGAGGCTTTTTTTAAAATGATGAATGCGTGAATAAGGTCTATTGGTTCAAATAGTTAGTTTGGTTTTGAAATTAATTAATGTTCTATTGTATTGCAAGCAATTAACAATTAGTTAGACCAAAATGCATTAAAACAGCTGAATCTAATTCTTCTCTAGCAAAACATGCATGATAGATCCAATGCTTTACCATTTACACTAATGTTGTCTTACAGGTGTATTGACAAAACATCAACTCAAGATCACCTGCCAAACATGACAGACAAACTAATTGACGTACAGCCACTCACTTGGTATGTCCTTGAAGTGTAAGAGAAAGAATACGACCGGCAGGGTCAATGACGGCCGAAATGAATTCATTGCTGAGATACACGCATTCATCTCTCTGGAAAGTCCACACATGATAAGACAGTAAGCAAATATGGCAAGACATGGATATTCAGAAATCTCAAAATAACTACGTCAGTGCTACGCAAACCCAATGTATAATTTCCTAAACACACAAACTACGAGTAAGTTAAATGATAACCAATTTCTAATTCATGCAAAGCAAAAGCTATTCTGCGATCAATAAAATACTAAATTTTTAAAATGAAAATAGGGAGTAGAAACGATTCCATGGCTGCACCTCTAAATTCTAGCTACAATCCACTCAAACCCAATCCCAGACCAGCAGACACCAAACCCGTTGTAGAAATCCCAGACATGCACTCTTCAAACTCCACACATACTGGAAATGCTCCATACTTAGTAAACATACTACAGTCCCTGTGACCAAATGCCAGTCTTGGGGACCCAAGTGCAGTCCAGAGGACCAGTTTGGTTAAAATTCAGTTTCCAGCACTGAACCTTGGTCCCTGAGACTGGCGTTTGGCTATGGTACATTTTCGGTGCGAGTTTAAAGTTTAGAGGCACAGCTCTGGGGAGATGTATTGCAGGTTTGGTGTTTACTGGTCGGAATCTGGGATACAGAGGATTGTTGTTGGAATTGAGATGAGTGGCAAAGGACTCTTTCCAGCGCCTTCAAATGTTGTGCTGCAACTTAAAATGTTACCCGTTTTTCAATAGAGACATGCTGAAACTGATCACACATTTTCTCAATAATGCTGTAACCAATGCCTGGTGACTCCACAAAAGCTGAAAAAGAAAGGTACGCGTTGTGTTTAAACAGACAAAATTAGACATTCATTTGTTAAATATCAAAATTGAGAGCATAAGAATAACAATACATCCAACGTATTTGAACGTTCACGAATGTGTTGATGCATTAAGTCTATATTGATGTTATAACAAAAAGGTAGATTTTCACACCAGAACAATTGTAACACGGAGTAGAGATTTGAGAAACTTTACTTTATATGTATTGAGTATTTTTGAAAAACGCTATGGGTTTAATATTAATCATAAAAGTCAATGTTCATGGACTAAGCACTTCCTTAACTATCAGAACTCTGATAATAGCTACATTAGCAATGACTATTTAAACAATTGTCTGGTAGCCATCTTGGATTTGAACATGGCTGCTACTTTGACTTCAATATCACTTATCAAGATATGTTAACTAACACAGTGTTGCTCACCAAGCGTATCTCCTTTACTGTCCACTTGTAGATTTTCGCCTTTGAGACGCTTACTGGCTGGTGAGGTCACCTGATCTGATGTTGCTATGGCGATAACTTCCTTACGTGTCCAGGACAATGTATTGAAAACCATGCAGACTTCAGATACAGTGTCTTTGGTTTCCTACAACAGACAAGACGAATGAACCTACACAAGGAATTTTCTGTGACAAATTCACAGATTAGGTTTTCCACAATGGTTGTACTATTTTTGGTGTGGAGCTGATAGGAGATGTTACCACCTTAAACCATCTTAAACTTGTTTGGTGGTACTTCAAACATGCATATTTGGATGTCAAAAAATGGAGTCAGTGTAACCGGGTAACAGTACTTTCAACTTGGCACCTGACAACAATCCTGAGAAACTGTCTCTTTCAGATATTTTTAATTCAAATGCTGTCAATAATGTGAATGGAGCATTAACTTTGTTGACAGAGAGTACACAACACTGAATAATGGTTTTACCATTTACCTCACTGGTATTTATCACATGTTCTACAGCATTCTTCAGTAAGTCAGTCCCACTTGTTCTGATGTCTAAAATACAAAACATCACAATTAAAGGTTTACAAAGACATTTAAACAAACAATGCTTTCATGTCCTATTGGCAGAGAAGTGCATTTGCATAAATAATATTAACTGCAAACAGTTACACTCATGGGAACATTTTAATTTTTCTTAATCACACAAGATAACAGTTTGTAGTAATTGAAACTAGATATAATAATTGGTCTCAAGGTATACCAAAATCGAATACTCCCCTCCACAAAAACAGTAACCTTACCTTTGTAGTACTTGATGGCATCTTTGTACACCTGAAATGTGTCACAAAGTATCCAATGAATACTGTGTACGGTTATATTAAGGAGGAATGGGTCGAGACTTGCTGCTAGCGTACATGATTAATGTCGTAAAATGAAAAATTAATGAGAAAACATTAAATTCTACACCTTAATTACTGCTTTTTCAAAAAAAATAATGAAAAATACAATAAAATAAAACTGGCACAGCGAGTCAGATGCAACTGAAAGTTGTTTTATTTATTATCACATTCGTAGAAAAACTTTTTAGACTGTAAAGAGTTAAAGAGATGGAGCCACAAATGCAAAAAACTTGCCACCAGCAGGCACAGTAGTCGGACCTATCTGAAGGACAAGTTCCTGCTCAAACCCCTCCAATTAGTGGTAACCACTTCATAAAAAGACTTCTAATTCTAGAGTAAGTGAAAGTGAAGCACACTACATTATAGTACAAACATTTTACACCACTACAGTTTTCATCTTACCTCACCAATTGAGCTGCCTGGCAACACGTCATGAAATTGGTTAAGCAATAGTAGTTTCCACAGCCGCTGGAGTTCGTTGTGTGGATACATGAACGAGGTGTTGCCAGCGGCTAAGCACAGCGATGCAATCAGTTCCAAGTTGCGCAGCAGGAACTCACACTGACGATTGTTTCGTTTTGTCTAAAATGCAGCGACACAGATTGGCATAACTCTATGCAGGTGTTCTTTGACAAATCATCTCAAAATAGCTTATACAAAATGACATTAAAGTGACTTGTAAGTGTAATACAGTGAATATGCAAGTGAATTGTAAGTGTAATACAGTGAATATTTAAGTGATTTGTGAATGTAATACAGTGAATATTCAAGTGATTTGTACGTGTAATACAGTGAAATTCCACTAATTTAGGACACAATACTGTTGACAGGCGAAATCTCATTTTCATATTTTCATAGAAGACATGTAGCACCAAGTTCAAGATCATATTTTGAAAAAAGTGGGCATTCATAAATGTTAAAGGTGCATTATATCCAGTTAAGCTGAACAGAAACGAAAATACAATTATGCCTTTTACTCCAACAAATCAGTCACATAATATTCTTTACCATGATTGAATTTTATTTCTATTACCAACGAGGACATCAAAACCATCAGTGACTCAATAAAACGCTCTAACCTAAAACTGCGAATTCGAAACTTTCGCACATACATATTGCCTGTGACATTAAGTTGGTAGAGGAAATAGAATCGAATATCATGATACTGACTTTATGAGTTTAGAGTAAATGACCTCATTTAATTTTCATTTTTAGCCAGCTAAACAGGGCAAAATGCAGCTTTAAAATGAAAATGGCAATTTAGTCAACTATTCTTGTTCAAAATGACATGTTTAATGTGTCTTTAATGTAATGACATGTTATCTTTTGAAAGCCAGACAGTCGATCTGCACGCAAGTCTATTAGGGAAAAGAACCCTCTCACACAAGTGATGTATGACTATTAGCAATTTTCTATAATATCTTATAATTTAAGAAAGTTTCCAAAAAAGTACAGTACACAAATAGTATCATTCATAATTTGTATCTCTAAGTCATAGTGCACACTTATTTAAAGGGGTACCAATTCTGGTTTGGGCCTATTCATAGATATTAACAATGACTGTCCATCCAGCTCTCTAAAACAAAATAATGCCCTGCAACCCTTGTCAATACTCAAAAGTTACAGGAGCACATTTGAAAACTTCTTACACAGTCTGCTAAACTGGCAAGAGCGACCTACGCCATACGATAGTTGCGGGAAACTAGACCACCCACCAAGAACCATACTAACCATTCTGAGACACAGCAAGAATACTTTCAGTTGAAATCTGCTTTTAAGACTCAAGTGAGACACTAATAGAGAACTAGTAGAGGACAGAACGAGGATTGGTTGAAATCACCAATACAGGATTTAGTATCCCTTCATTTCGTCATTATCAGGTGTTAAGTCTGCAAACAGGCCTATTTAACTGTTCAGATTGTCAGGCAGCAAAAGTTAAGGAAAGCTTTGACCTTTGACTCACACCCAAATAAATTTTAACAGCAGATCCCAGATCACAATAATAATTTTAGCCAGTCTGTATTGCAAGGTATGCATGCCTACCTTTGCCTGAGTTGTGTATGTTCCGTTGTGAAGTTCAAAGTACAGCTCACCGACCCATTTACACAAGCTGTCAGACTCTTGTTGTTCAACACGGGAGAAATAGTTGTCTGGGCAACTCATCTCTACTCTGAAATGGAAAATGGTAAAGTTATGATCAAATACCACGGTGGTTCTGGCTAAATTTAAACATTGTTTAACAAAGAAACTGGGTTGCAAAGAACATCAAAATTTGTCCACAGGAGACTAAGTTTTTAGCATAGCATCAAGCTGACATCATCTAAAACTGACCATGTTACGAGGAGCATCAGTATCGTATTTTAAGAACTGCACTTGTCTGTCAGCATATAATCTACACTTGGCCTGAGCCACGTCAAATGTAGCTAAAAAGAAGCCAACTGCATGACATATTGACAGATCAACCAACTACAAGAATGCCTTACCTAGGTAATCCATCTGTGTCTGCTAGACGAGTCAAAGCCTCAATCATGTGCTCCCTAAAAGAACAAGAGTTGACTTACTTAAAAAAACTGTACAGTGCCTTAACAGTCAGCCAGATTTGACTTGTTCAAATAGAAATGCAAAGTAAAACAAAACATCTATCATTAAACCCATACAAAAAGTCATTCATAAAATAGATCTATAATATCTTAGTAACACATTTATGGGTTTTTATCACTGACAGGAGTATGCATCAGGTAACAAAAGTGTCTGGTCTACAAGTTACTTAATTCCAGAGAACCCTAGAAACAGAATGTACAGCAAACCCAATTTAAGGGTTGGCCATGTATCAGACAAGTTAGACGTGCATGAAGCAGAACATTTAAGGCACTGGTTTTCCCAAGCCTAAGTTTAGACAAACATTTTATGCTTTATTAATATATTGTTAAAACTGAGCTGAGGAGCTAGAGACCTCACTCAAGGGTCTAGCAGTGTGACCCATTCGGACTCGAAGCCACCAACTTGAGTAAAGCAAATGGGCATTTATCCCATTAGGTCACATTGCATCCTTTCTCAGGGTAACATACCTTATGTCTGAGTTTCAATGGTACCAGCTGTAACCAAGTCTGTTGTGTCCAGATAGATGATTGGATGATTGGACAAAACTGACTGAGTGAACAAAAATTAAATTGACATAATAATCACTAGTCTAATAACTATCCCACTTTTTTGAGGGAACCCGGCTTGCACCCAATTAACTTGGTCGACCAGCACCAACATCCTGTGTGGACAGAAACAGTATCAAGGTGAAATTATGAGCCATGAGCCATGTGCTTGTGTTGCTCAGCTCATACAAATACCATTCATAAGTCTTCTCCATACATGTGTTAGTAGTGATTTTCTTGTTATCGTTTCGTGGCAATGGTGGCGGATTTGTCCATCAAAATGCTCAGCTTATCATTGGCAAGTTGCCGTTGTGATAACTTGTACGTGGGTAACTTGCCATCTGGCCACAGCTCTATGGCAGTACCATACTAGATAAAGGCCTACTTACGTGGGCCCCTGGCCACCATCGCCGTACCCATACAGGTACATGCTGTAGTTGGAGCGCCCCTTGTCTTCAAAGTTGTTCACTGTCTTCAAAAGCTGCCGAAATAGAGAATAAGCCAAGGCTTAATTACATTTAGTTATTAAATAAAAACAAAGTACACTTTTTGTAAGTCAACATCATCCACCTAGACTACTGCAAACAGTAAACGATTTTAAATTCAATAACTTCTGTCACACTTCAGCACTACAAACAATAGGTGCGAAACAGTGGATAAGACATTATCATTTGAACTATTTAGCATGATGTCAACATAGAAAAAAGACTTCACATTTAAGTGAAATTCAATTAAAACATAAACAAAACAAGCAAGCTAATTCTACCTTTGCATGTCTTGATGTCAGCAGCAACTTTGTTCTTACAATGACACGATTACACAATTGGTTTTCCGCAGTTGAATCAACGTTAGCATTACAAAAACCTCCAGTTCTGGTTTTAACACCATATAACAAAAGTTTCCAAATCAAGGCTAAATTCAGATATCAATCAGTCCATTGCTAAGAGTTCCGGCGACCTTTTTTCCAGCATCAGGACTCGCAGGCCAATTATCTACCAAGTTACTAAAAACCAAATGGAACTACTTTTAACAACCAAAGAACTGAAACCTAACGAATCCATTCTGGATAATTTTTACTTCATTCTTTCAGGTAAAAATGATCTTAACCTAACTTTTCACAAGGAATTCAATTTAAGAAGCCCAGCAGTTTGAATAATCAGCAGTTCAAGTTCAGAGTATATCTTTTTAACCGGTGTTTTATTGAATGACGTTTTCCATAATGCAGTAACTACTCTGCTCCACACAAAAGGATCTTAGATAAACAGATTTCTTGGCGACACCAGTTCTTATGCAAATCTACTGACAAAGTACTAAGTGCTGTGAAATCAGACAAGTTTCTAATGAAACCAAACAGGTTTCAATTTAGCTAAAAACAGATATTTTAATTTAATATTTTGTGGGCACTGCATCCTAATTATAAAGTATAATTTGAAACTGACTAAAATGCCTAGACTGATACAGTATTGATTATTAATAATTGATAACTGAAACGAGAGCGCTCCGAGGAGCGACACTTGGCGGAATTAATCGAAAAGACGACGATGGGGAGGACGACGACAATCAAGACGATCAAGGCGGCAATTATGAATAACACGATAACACTCATGTGACTAGCGAAGAAATCAAATAGAGAGAATACAATCAACTACATTAAAGAACAATAGATGGCGCAACATGACGGACGAGCCACGTCTGTTCCCACATTCTAAAATAGGTGGCGCTATGTGACAGTCTGCAAAGCAAAGTTATGTTTACAATAAGTATTTGGCCTGGAATTGTACAGTCTACAGAGAGCTATTCCGCCACAGTAGGACAGTGCTGGCTGGGTCAGTCTGGGTGAACTAGGCATAACCAAAACAAAGTTAACTGAAAGCCAGCCAGCTGGGTCCTTGCATAGGTGACCGAATTGGAACAACGGTATCCGTAAATCTCGAATAATTCAAAAAGTAGATGTCGTAGCGCAAAATGGAAAATATCTTCTGAAAGCCCGTTCAAAATTCTATCTAAAGTGGTAGATTGGCAAAAACAAAAAATTTTTCGAAAAAATTGAAAATTTGCCGTTTTTTTTTGAAATTCAAAGTCAAATAACTCGAAAACGGTAAGTCTGAGAAATACGCTCTCCCAGACTTTTTGAAAGGCCATACTTTAAGGACTCCACATGCAAAAATTCACGTCATTTACTCTTCCCGTTAAAAATGCGACACCAGAGCGATTGAAACCGTGTGAACATGGGCCACAGCCGCCATCTTGAAAGTGACTTCCGGTTCAATATTTTTTTATAAAAGCTTATTAAACTCAACAAACACGTGACCAGTTTGAAAGTGATTGGTTTGCAAATGCGCCCTCTACAGGAGAAAACGTTTTTAGCCATATTTCGGGGTGCGCATGCGCTTCGTCCAATATTTCCGCCATCTTTAACCGGAAGTCAACGATTTTATGCACAATTGTAGCACATGCGTTCTAGTATATTCGTACCGATTTTTCAGCCATGTAGGTCGAAAAATGCGGCCTCTACGAGTATTTGATTGTGAAATCGGATACAAAATGGCCGCC
>NMRA01000286.1:216174-314777 GCA_002633005.1 Phoronis australis | reverse complement strand
TGTCAGCATATAATCTACACTTGGCCTGAGCCACGTCAAATGTAGCTAAAAAGAAGCCAACTGCATGACATATTGACAGATCAACCAACTACAAGAATGCCTTACCTAGGTAATCCATCTGTGTCTGCTAGACGAGTCAAAGCCTCAATCATGTGCTCCCTAAAAGAACAAGAGTTGACTTACTTAAAAAAACTGTACAGTGCCTTAACAGTCAGCCAGATTTGACTTGTTCAAATAGAAATCCAAAGTAAAACAAAACATCTATCATTAAACCCATACAAAAAGTCATTCATAAAATAGATCTATTATCTCTTAGTAACACATTCATGGGTTTTTATCACTGACAGGACTATGCATCAGGTAACAAAAGTGTCTGGTCTACAAGTTACTTAATTCCAGAGAACCCTAGAAACAGAATGTACAGCAAACCCAATTTAAGGGTTGGCCATGTATCAGACAAGTTAGATGTGCATGAAGCAGAACATTTAAGGCACTGGTTTTCCCAAGCCTAAGTTTAGACAAACATTTTATGCTTTATTAATATATTGTTAAAACTGAGCTGAGGAGCTAGAGACCTCACTCAAGGGTCTAGCAGTGTGACCCATTCGGACTCGAAGCCACCAACTTGAGTAAAGCAAATGGGCACTTATCCCATTAGGTCACATTGCATCCTTTCTCAGGGTAACATACCTTATGTCTGAGTTTCAATGGTACCAGCTGTAACCAAGTCTGTTGTGTCCAGATAGATTGGATGATTGGACAAAATTGACTGAGTGGACAAAAATTAAATTGACATAATAATCACTAGTCTAATAACTATCACACTTTTTTGAGGGAACCCGGTTTGCACCCAATTAACTTGGTCGACCAGCACCAACATCCTGTGTGGACAGAAACAGTATCAAGGTGAAATTATGAGCCATGAGCCATGTGCTTGTGTTGCTCAGCTCATACAAATACCATTAATAAGTCTTCTCCATACATGTGTACTGATTTTCTTGTTATCGTTTCGTGGCAATGGTGGCGGCTTTGTCCATCAGAACGCTCAGCTTATCATTGGCAAGTTGCCGTTGTGATAACTTGCATGTGGGTAACTCGCCATCTGGCCACAGCTCTATGGCAGTACCATACTAGATAAAGGCCTACTTACGTGGGCCCCTGGCCACCGTCGCCGTACCCATACAGGTACATGCTGTAGTTGGAGCGCCCCTTGTCTTCAAAGTTGTTCACTGTCTTCAAAAGCTGCCGAAATAGAGAATAACTCAAGGCTTAATTACATTTAGTTATTAAATAAAAACAAAGTACACTTTTTGTAAGTCAACATTATCCCACCTAGACTACTAACAGTAAATTAAATTCAATAACTTCTGTCACTCTTCAGCACTACAAACAATAGCTCCGAAACAATGGATTAAGACATTATCATTGAAACTACTTAGCATTATGTCAACATGGAAAATAGACTTCACGTTTAAGCGAAATTCAATTAAAACATAAACAAAACAAGCAAGCTAATTCTACCTCTGCATGTCTTGATTTCAGCAGCAACTTTGTTCTTAAAATGACACGGTTACAGAAATGGTTTTCTGCAGCTGAATCAATGTTAGCATTACAAAAAAACTTCCAATTCTGGTTTTAAAACCATATGACAAAAGTTTCTAAATCAAGGCTAAATTCAGATATCAATCAGTCCATTGCTAAGAGTTCCGGCGACCTTTTTTCTGGCATCAGGACTCGCAGGCCAATTATCTACCAAGTTACTAAAAACCAAATGGAACTATAACAACCAAAGAACTGAAACCTAACGAATCCATTCTGGATAACTTTTACTTCATTCTTTCAGGTAAAAATGATCTTAACCTAACTTTTCACAAGGAATTCAATTTAAGAAGCCCAGCAGTTTGAATAATCAGCAGTTCAAGTTCAGAGTATATCTTTTTTAACCGGTGTTTTATTGAATGACGTTTTCCATAATGCAGTAACTACTCTGCTCCACACAAAAGGATCTTAGATCTGTATTCTTGATAAACAGATTTCTTGGCAACAGCAGTTCTTATGCAAATCTACTGACAAAGTACTTAGTGCTGTGAAATCAGACAAGTTTCTAATGAAACCAAATAGATTTCATTTAGCTAAAAAGAGTTGTTTTAATTTAATATTTTGTAGGCACTGCATCCTAATTATGAAGCATAATTTGAAACTGACTAATATGCCTAGACTGATACAGTATTGATTATTAATAATTGATAACTGAAAAATAGCAATCAAGTACAAAACACTGATAGAAAAGTAGGACATTGTTGGTACTTGCAAAACATGAAATTTATAACTTAGCAATATTAATGACAGGACAGCATTTGGGAAACCGGCAATGATTTGAATTTTCATTTCATTTTAATTAGTATTCAGCTCAACTGACATTAGTTATGACCTGAAAGCTTGACCTACTTCTTCCACCTTTCCTTTCATCCCATAATTCTCACCAGGCGGAAAGTGGGACAACACGCGGCTGCCATCTATACCTTCCCACCAGAAAGTGTGGTGCTAAAAACACAGAATACAATGAATACATTCAAACGGAAATGCCGTACCAAAATTGCATAGCGCAGATCCCACTATTCAATGACAATCCCCAACTCTCACTAGAAAGAATGGGATGCCCAGAACATGAGACCTTACATCTCATGTCCTACAGTCAACATTAAATGCTTCTTGAAAGTTGGAATTTGCCTCAGTCAATAACCACAGCTCCTGCACTTTGTCTTGTTTTGCTTTGGGAATAGGGAGATGGATGTTAGTGACATCCCTGTGTGCCTACATTAAAAAAAAATTAAATGCAGTGCAAGCTATTTTTGGCCTTGCTATATACAAAAGCGAAGACCGCCTATCACATTTTTGAATGACAACAATTGGTTCGCTACAAAAGCGTTAGTTAAAGAATAAAAGAAAAACTCCCGCAGTGTAACTGCTGCTCCTTTGTTGAGTAGTCAGTCTTTCCTCTTAAGGCTTGCTGAATCGTAATTATCTTCTGACAAGGCTTGTCTACCTAACCCCACAATAGAGTGCTTATATGACTGATCTTAATCCCCAAACAATTCAGTCAGCTTAAAATATGGGAGAACCTAATAGAAACTAAAATATCAATAAGTTACCCTACATGTTAGGGTTAACACCAAGAACTTTTGGCCAAGAACCTATAGATCAAGGGCCACGAAACAGAATGGCACAAAGTGTGGTAGCTTAAAACTGATAAGTTCAGGGGCACGTATTCAGTTAAAAATATTATACTTATGTTCACTTAGTGATAGAAGTCATGAATCATAACAACAAAAGTAATGTCTCATCATAGAAGACAATGTTACATCACAGGTCACACATCTGGATCACAACATTTGTAATACTAAGTAAGTACCTGACCGTATTGAATCATTTGTTTCTCGCAGAGAACCTTGGTGTCTACTTCCAAACTTTGTAAAAGAAATTCTCGTGATAAAAGAAGACACTTTTTCAATTAAACACATTAGGTAAGTGACGTGCCCTACAGAACATCGTCTTTCTTCCAACAGTAAGTGATCTCGTTGCAACAAAAAAAATCAAACCAATTCCTGAGTTTCCAATACGGAAACGTACACAACAAAACTCACAGGAAATTTGTTGACCAGGTTCCAACTGAGTTTCTGAGTGAGGAATCTCGAGATACCACACTGCTTCATGACCTGGGGGAGTTGACCAGAATAGCCAAAGGTGTCTGGGAGCCAGAACTGAAATGAAGACAAATGCAGACTTTTTAATGGCATTCCGTGAGAATGGAGTTCTGGTGATGTTCTTTTGAAGCAGGATCACAGAAGTTGTATCTGTTATTAAAGCCGTGGGACTGTGTAAGATATCACGCCATATGCAATTTTATGGGCCATTCTTTAAGGCAGCTTTAAACCAGCGTTCTGTCAAGCAAAATTTTTGTTTAGACTGAATACGGTTATATAACTGGTCTTAACTTGTCCCTCATTAGGGTGTGAAGTGCCATTTAGACACAACTGTAAGTTTGTTACTGCCTCAGACATCGCTCGGCACATGAAAGACCCGCCATAGCAACACAGCTTATTGAACCTGGTGTCAGCTTCTGAAAGTACCTATAATTCGAGTATGGAAAACAAGTAATCGATCTAAATCAAAAGTTCATAGGTTTAAATGGTTGATAATGTTATCTATTTAAAAAATTTTGGCTCAGGTGTGCAAGAGATCCTTTGGACTAATTATTTGATAAGTAGCGATTGTCTCTTGTCTACACATTATTAAGCTGCAATGCAAAGATTTAGTAGTGAAAATTCATGAAGCATATTCAACAACAGCTAGGAAGCTAAAATGGGGAAGAGATTGAGCTTTTTAAGTAAAACACTCGCCTCTTGACACTTCATCCCAAACTCTTGCTCAAAAAATCTTTGACCATAGAGGAACTGACGAACAAAGGCCTCGCCACTTGGTAAGTTGCCATCCTAAATATACAGTCCAAGTGCAACATCATCACTTTCAGTAAAACAAGTTGTAACAAGTAAACTTATTGACAAGTCTGTAAAGTTAGCCAAATATTTGCAAAGCTACTCACTCAGCAAAAATACAAATCTGTGGAAGTGAAAAGTTGTAGAAGTCATTTTTTTATTTTACACCAATCTACCATTGACTGGGTCACGTGGCAATTTCCTTTTATAAATTTAGAAAGGTAAATTCATAGCAAAACAACAGAAACAAAAACATGTTCAATTTTCATATAAATATTCAAGATGAAATCTCAAGAACACTGCAGGTGGTTTTCAAATTTGTTGTTTTACTTTTAAGACTACTGTAGAAATACTAAAAGTCCTAGTAAGATTTAAATAGACTTGGACATAAAAGTGGAATATTTTCGAAATAACTTTCAACAGTATTTTGAAGAACAGACGATCATACAATTCACATGAATCCCACCAGTCATCCGTGAGATATGATGTTACAAATTTGCCAAATGCTTAATATACTTTTCTAGGTTAATTGCTAACCTTAACTATAGTGGACTCGTGTTTCCTCAGAGTCAAAGTACGAAGTAAATATTAACAGTGGCACAGTTTAAAGTTAAACTTGCACACTTATTCTTTATCTCTGTGAGTGCTTGGTCAAATTAGTTAGAAACACAACATAAAGCGATGATGTGAATATGAAGTATGCTGAAAATTGCCAAATGTTTTTAAGAATGAGTTTTGTGTTGAAAATGATCCGCTGTAAATCACTGAACTGTGCCCAGTAAGTATCGTGATGTGGTGTTGGGGAATAACACTGCATGATGTGGACTATGAGAGCCCCCAAGGTATGTCGTTAGTGCAAAGGTCACCTATTTGCAGAATTTTTTGTTTTCACATCAGATCTACAATATGTCCACGAGTACAACTGCACTTTGTTTAGCATAGATGATGTTCAAATAGCATTGTCACTAATTCCTGATATACATTTAGCATAGCTGGGAGCAAGCAAATACATCTTTAAAAAATTCATTGCTATTCCTAGATACTAACTAACCTGACATTTCATTGCGAATAAGATGCCAGTCTCAAAGTAATGCAAAAACGATGTTCTAAAATCAAAAGCGATTGGGCAATTTCAAGAAAACAGTTTTAGTTATGAGACATGGTCGGAATCGTTACTTCAGCATTTCACGTAAACAAATCATATATCATGGCAATCATTTTCAACTACCGACTGAGAATGTTTCAGAGCATCTATTATGCAACAAAAGAGCATTTCAATGAATGTGGACAGAATTCTGTACCATTTCAACCCACACACCGCCAACAGGGATGAATCTGCCTTTCTTGACAAAGTGTGTGATGTCTTTGTATAAGTCAGGATAGTGTTCTTTCACCCACTGAAACTGTTGAGCCTGTAAACAAAATAACAATCAAAATTGAGTAAAATAACCAGAAACTCTACAACAATTTTGCAGTAAGATTTCATGTTTCAAGATATGATCGTGAGTTTGTGAAGTAACGAAGTTTAGATTGTACTCTAGTTAGCTTAATCACTACTTATACGCAAGAGTGCTTATCTGCGACACTCTTATTAAAATGAAAAAAAGTCCAATTTAAAAAAAATTCAAAACCACTGTTGAATGGAAAACCTAGACAAATTAAAGATGGAACTTACTCAAACATCTTTTCAAAGCAAATTAAAGACAGTTTTCAAAAAATGTTATCACATGTCATCCCACATGCAACAACTAGTAATTATCTCTCATGGTCGTAAGGTTACAAAGAAGTGTATTAATATTTAGATATCCTCAAGCACTCTATTTATTAAATACAGACCTTGGCAAAACCACGATGGCTGATCAAACAGGACATCTACTTAAAAACATATTTGTGGTAATGCGATAGCCCATCATGATTATCAAGTACCTGTGAACAGGCGAACGTGAACTGGGGGTACCTCTCCATCAGACGGATGGTCGTGCTCCAACTGCGCGCACACTTCCTGATAGTCTCTGCATATGGCCACAACCAGGCTATAGGAAAAGTTAAATGCAAATTTAATTTCAATGTACACACACTGAATCCATGCAAAACACGGATGTGAAAAAATTAAACTAAAAAGCACTTGAGCACAGGCTGTAATTGGTCAAATCACCAATAGTAACATTTGATGTCCGATGAATACAAAGTGATATTCCATGGCTAGCCGGTCAACATCACCTCATAATGGAAGTTATCCTGCTGTGTTTTAGCCAGTCAGAGGTTGTGTAATTCTGTATTGCATTGCTCAACACATAGACATTATGGGACATTGCTCTTCACAATCATGTGGTTTTAATGTAACCATCTTTACAATACTGGACCGACTCACCTGAGTCAATGTGACAATGACCCACGGCACACACTGTGTGTTGGCTGGCACCATTACCCTGGCTGAAGAAACTCTCGGCAATCTCGTGACCTCTGAAATAAATGAAGAAATGTCTTACACAGTGTGAAACAAGCACAGTAGCGCCATCAGTGGTTGGAGTTGCAACACCTTTTCTGATCATAGCTCCATTCCCCATTACCAGTGAAGTGAAAAAATACTAACAGTTTTCACAAGCATTTTTCACAATTTACCTTTTGTCTCGCTTTGAATACTTTTTTGCATTTGACAAAAGTGAAAAAAGTATAAAATACAAAATATTTGGGAAGTTTTATGTGTACGTTAATTACTCAGCATCCACATCTCATTCACCTCAAGGAAAACTTTAATTAGTTGATGTCACGACAACAGTTTTACTACCAAAATCAGTTTTTTATTCTTTTCTTATCTTTAAAAACTACTCCTAAGTCAGAGGCAACTCCTAATGACCAGTTAATCAATAGGAGCAACGCAGTGTTTAAATGTACACATGACTGCACCACAAACGGCATGCTTCTAAGGGTGTTTTTCAGTATCATAAAAATGGCCACTAGATGGTGCAGAATGTGTTGAATTCATACAAAATGGGTAGCTGTTGTCATCTCCATTATAGAAAACTGTTTGACAAATTTCATAAAAAATGTCAAGGAACCCACAAAACTGTTTGACAAATTTCATAAGAAATGTCAAGGAACCCACAAAAGTAAAAAAATCAAATTGCCACTGGGAGGCACAGTGGTAGTCAGATCCGTCTAAAAGAAGATGTCATCTGTAGTCAAGTTCACAGGAATACACTTGCCAAATTTCACAAAGATCCTGGAAGGGGTTTACAGCTGGAGACGCAAATATATGCCACTAGCAGGTGTTGCAAATGTCAGATCAGTCTGAAGATCAAAGTCAGTCATGCTTGTCACCACGTCTGCCAATTTTCATGATTATTTTTTGAGCAATTTAGTACATACGCACTGAGGCAGATGACAAAAATGTGAAAATAATAGTAATGGTCACTAGGTGGTGCAGAATACATCAAATCCATCCAAAAATGGAAAGGCTCTGTTGTTTCTTAATTGTCACTAGGGGGCACAGAGGTAGTTAGATCTGTACAACATTTTGGTTAGATGTAATCACATTCTGTAGGAAAACAACTGCCAAATTTTACAAAGATCCTGTGAGATACAGCCAGATGCAAAGCATTGTCACTAAGAGCCACAACATCAGTCAGACCCATCCAAAAACCAATGTCAGTTGTGGTGTTCCCAGCAAAAACACATTAATTTTATAAATTCTCATAACGATCCTGTGAACAGTTTGGCAGATAGAGAGGCAGACACCCAAAAACAGACTCAAAAATAACTAAAATGGGCGTCAGGTGGCGCGAAATATCTCAAATACATCCGAAAATAGAAAGGAGCTCCAAACATACACAGGCAAAAGAAAGTAAAAAAATAAAACTGCAACTAGTTGGATTGGTCAGACACTCATCGTAATCCATCATCAACTTCATAGGAACACATGAACCAAATCTCAATAAGATTCCGCAAGGGATTGTAGAACATACAGCAGCAGATGCCGAGGCAGAGACGATGGCAAGAAGTACCCACATATGTATATGTGGGCACATAAAAATGAGAACAGTTTTACCGGAGAAAGAGAAATACCAGACACACAGTATGTGAAATGACTTTGGACATTTTGTTACATTGCAGCTAATTCACCTTTTAAAGGATTCAGTACAAGGGTTTTGTACACAAATATTGATGATATCATTGGCAGTATACAAGGCTTGGTAGGCTCTGTGACTGTTCTCTGGAAGATGCTGAAATATGACAAAGCTAATTACCATAGATCAAGACAGAATCGCAAGCTTCAGACTGGATTAAGTTAAGTTAGCAATGGTGAATCTTTTTGTTGGAGCAACCAACGAACTCCACTTCGTTCATGGTGTGATCCTGTGTCATTAGGTACACTAACTCTTCATATTTAAGAACCAAAACAAGAACTGAAACTGTTTTTTTCCCAAGATGGCACTGCACGCGCCATTAATGTGATTGGCTATCATCGTTACCCTGGATCAATTTCTAAAATAACTTTTTAAGTTTTAATTGTAGATCAATAAAACTATCATAATGTATAATTTTTAAAATCCCCTACGTACACAAAGATAATACCCACATGTTTATAATCATGAACTACATTTCTTCCTGAAAATCTTGATTGCTATAATTAACACAAAACACATTTTTCAGTTTTCTGTCTTTATTCTATTACCCAAAACAACAAGTCAGAGATTTTCTTTTAAGCCCTTTATGCCCAAGGACTCCACTGTCAGAAATGAAACTACTGCAATGCTAAGTATTTATATGCGCCATAGTGCACCACAAACTGTTTCTAGGAGTGCTTAATCAGCTTCATGTAATGTACAAGGAGAAATTCAACAATAGTTAGAATTGATAAAAAGTGCCTTCTTAAACTAAACAAGAGCAACGTGGAGCACTTATATGCACTCGCCGTGTGCATTGCATACAGCGCAGATATAAGAGATGATCATTATTTTAAACACTCTCACTGATAAAGGGAACAATGCTAATGAACTTAATAATGGCCTGTAAGTGGTGCAAAGCAAGTCAGCACAGGTGCCACCTTTTATCATGAAGTTTGGAGGATAGAGAGGTAGAAGACAAAGGACACAAAACAACATAATTATATATAATAAGAGCCTGTGATCATCAATGACTTTAAAAATATAGTTTTATGGGTCTACTGTTAATACTTGGAAGGTAGTTATTAAGAAATTCAATCCTTGACAGCAAAGGTAGCCAATCACATTTAAAAGGCTGTATAGGATATAAAGCAGACGTCATTTAACATTCAATAATCAGTTGTGCAGTATGGTAAAACTAGAAATTGCAAGATCTCATAATGTCAATCTTTTACAAAAACGACAAGATTGGTTTATTGCAGATTCATATGCCAATGTTAACACCAGCGCTAGAAAATCTATTCACATGATTGCAGCGAAACACCAACAACACATCATGCTAACCCTTTCACTTCTAGACATTTTCAAAAGAATTTGCCAACCTTTGGGGTCTTCCAAACTTCATCTTTCCTCAAATAACGCTTCAGTGGGGATCAAGTGCATGAGTCGATTGCCCAAAGATTACACAATTTGAATTTTTTTACCTAGATTTTATCTTCCACAGGATATTAGTGCTTCTGTTGGCAGAAGGGGCAACATTCTGAAGGGCCTATAGTCTGAAGGATGTAAAATCCATAGATTAGGGCTATGGTTAGGTTTAGGTTGTGACAAAGTGTCACAGGATCTGACTCGGGTGTTAGAGGCAAGGTCAGGTTCTGGTTAAATGCATTGGGTTCCAGTCAACAGAACAGTAAACCTTCTGAACAGAGACACTTCCAACCACAGACCACCCAACTTAGAGGCCCCGGTAATGTCAGATTGTACACAGTCNAAGTAATATCTTCCTAGATACAAGAGCAGAAATCGGACGATTGCCGCACAAATAAAAAAGTCCATGTTAAATCTATTCAGAATAGACGAAATGTTGATTTAACGTAAACTTTTTTATTTGTGCGGCGATCATCTGGTTTTTAATCTTACTGTGGCCAAAAACTGATAAAGAACATACACCCTTCTTACACACCTTGGACATGTCGTGAAGTATTTCCAAATCCACCAGTAAATCGTAGACATCCCGATCAAACACTGCCAAGTCAGCGCGGCTCATTGTGAACTGTGCGTGGACGTCTGGCGGATTAATCATTCCACCACCACCTGCACCAAACTCTGTGTTACATGCCATCTCCACATAAAGCTCATAGCTGAAACAAGGTTATACTGATAGTTTCTAGAAATTCGAGTAAAAAGGATGGTATTTGTGCTAGAAAGCAGTGTAACTGTTCATCTTAACGTAATGCTATCAGTGAGGAAAGGAATTTTCTGAGACCAGGCTCTGCGCGGTATTGAATCTGGAACTCCCGTAGTCGCAGTCTAACACTCTGGTGGCGCAGCTAAACCTCATTTGATAAATGGCACAGTATGCACTCCTCAACACAACAAAATTGACACAAGGGGCATTACAAAAGATTTACCCAAAATTAATGTCTACCATGCTCTTTTCAATATTAAAACATCTTTCAAATGATTTGGCAGATAGGGAAGACATCAGAAAAACAGAACAAGAATAGTAAAATGCAAACTAGGGGGTGCAGAATACATCTGATATGTCCAAAATTGGAATGTCTCCTCATCTTTTCAACAGATATGCTTTTTGCAGTATTTTATAATGAACTATTACGGAGCATGGTAGATGAAGCGCTAAACGTAAAATAATAAAATTGCCATTTGGGCCTCATTGATCATTGGATCTGTCCAAAAGTTGTCATCATCTATTGCCACGCTAACATGAGCACACCTGCCAAATTTCACGAAGATCCTGCAAGGAAAGTTTAGGAAATACAGCTGCAGGCTCCATGCTGATACCAGACACTGAATGCCAGACATTAGTCAAGAAAACTTGAAAATTAACATAAAATGGTCATATTATTGATATCATTATTTCACAACAAATGTACATTATACTTGCTTAATTTTATTACAAGAGTAATGCGGAGCGTTGAAATGCACCCACGAACGCACCGCAAACAGTGTGCTTCTAGGGGTGTTTATTTGGAACATAAAAATGGCCACTAGATGATGCAAATTACGTCGTGTCCATCCGAAAACTGGTATGTGTCATCAAAGCTATTTCCCAAATTTCATACAAATCTATCACGGAACTTCTGAGAAACTGAGGAAAATGAAACAAATGAAATTGCAACTAGGAGGCTATGGGTGCAAAAAACATAACTGCCATTAAGTGCCACAGTAGATAAAGTCATGGGAAAATCATTGTTAGACTTCCTCTTCACATCAGGAACATATATGCCAATTTCCACAACCATGCTTATAGTGGTTTGGTTGACAGAGGGGCAGACGCCAAATAACAAGAATCGAAAACAGCAACAATGGACACTAGGTGCACGAATCAAACCAAACACTGGAAGATAGCGTCAGCTCATTAATAGATGCCTATCTTCCAAATCTTATGAAAATTCGTTGAAGAGCTTTGAAGAAACAAAGGTAAAATTAAAAAACTAAAATTGCCATTGGGGGGCACACTGGTAGTCCCAACCATCCGAAAGTCGCTGTCGTTTGTTGTGAAGTTCATATACATACACATACTAAATTTAATAAAAATACTGCAGAAAGTTTAGGAGATACAGCCATGGGCATAAAAAACTGCCACTAGGAGGCGTCACAGTTGTTGAGGTTGTCGGAAAATTATAGTCAGCCCTCCTCTTCACATTAGAGACATACACGCTAATTTCCACAATCATCTTTAGAGTGGTTCGGTAAACAGAGGGGCAGATGCCAAAAAACTCAAAAACAATAAAAAAAGACCACTAGGTGGTGCAAAATACTTTGAATCAATCTGAAAATGTACGGATAGCGTCACCCCACTAATAGATGCCTATCTGACAAATTTTATGAAAATCCATAGACGACCTTTGAAGATACATAGGTAAACGTAAAAAACTAAAACAGTCACTAGGGGCACACCAGTAGTCCGATCCGTCCGAAAGTCGTCGTCATCTGTTGTCAATTTCATATAAATACACCAGCAAAATTCAATAAAGATACTGAAGAGTGTTCAGTAGATACAGCGGTAGGTGCAAAAACAAACAAAACTGCCACTAGGAGATGCCACAGTAGTCGTAGTCGTCAAAAAATCATCACCAGCCACCCTCTTCAGACTGAGAACATATTTATATGCCAATTTTCAAAATCATCCCTAGAGTGGTTTGGTAGATAGAAGGGTGGGCACCAAAAAATCGAAAACAGTAAAAATGGCCACTAGAAGGTGCAAAATACCTTGAATCCGTCCGAAAACGAGTGGATGGCATCATCTCACAAATAGATGCCTAACTGCCAAATTTTATGAAAATCCGATGACCTTCAAAGATAGAGAGGTAAGCATAAAAAATAAAATTGCAACTAGAAGGCACACCGATAGTCGGAAAGGTCCGAAATTCATCGTCATCCGTCGTCAGCTTCATAGGAACACATCTACCAAATCTCATTAAGATCCTGTGAGGGTTTAGTTTAGGAGAGATACAGGAGATACAGCTGCGGATGCCGGACACCCAGACAGAGATGATGGCAATATGTGACCACATATAAATATGCGGGCACATAAAAAACATGGTCACAAGACCCAATTAACAACAGATTGGTAAAAAGTCAAAAATCAAATTCTACAGACTTTCTTCTTTCACAAAATATATACCTTTACACTAACCGAAATTAAAATTTGCAGATGTCAGGCTAAATGCATAGACTTGTAGACAAGGCCCCATTTTTAGCAGTTAAGTGCCCCACATCCAATGTTTTTGTATAATGCATAGACTTGTCGACAAGACCCCATTTTTAGTAGTAAGTGCCTCACATCCAAAGTTATTCTATAGATGGACGGTGGGTTTATAGCCACTTTTGAATTCTCCCAAGCTTGGCAGGCAACCCACTCACTGTAATTCTGAATTCTGGAGATTTTGCGACAAGATGAAGTCCTCTCTTTGATCCCCACTGAAAGCCTGCAACAAGTGAAAACTCATTAACCTGGGACATTTGACAATTACCATAATTTTTTACCTATTTAGCACAAAATATGATGGACAGGTGAAATTTTATTTTGCTAAACTTCCTGTCAAAAAACTTCCATGAGCAACAACTGAGGTGTTTTAAGACTCAGTCGAATAATGTATTCAGGACCTAACATGCCTCAATTTTGGGACAGAATATCAGTTCCATTCCCCTCTAAAATTACTTTAATATTCCCTTAATCAGATCCAAAAATTCCCCACCAATGATTTTAAAAGCCATCATCATGTTTAGAATTACTTGCTTATGCAGTCCCTTGAATTGGTGGCGACTGCAACAAGAATTTTCCACTTAACGCAAAAAATACACCTCTCAGCAGGCACATGCACCTTTTCGCTCAGGTAAAGGAAGGCACTGGTACTGATGTGTGAAAATGACACAGCGCAAATTTCATGATAATAAATTCTTCTCCCTTGTTTTGCTTATGTATGTACTATTAAATTTACGTGAAAAAGGTCATTTTCTATTATTGGGTGATTTGAGTTTGCTCCCTTAAGTCTGAACACATGCTACCCCACGTGACCAAGCCATGCTTATAACCTTGCCTTGAGAGGTAAACAAGGTCTTGATTTTGCTCTCAAAAGTGAGAAAACCTAAGATCTTTTGAAAGCAAACATGGTGGATAGAATGACAGTCGGTGGCTTAGTGTCAATTTCAACATTTTTAATGCAGAAGTTGGTAAAAATACAATGACTCCAGCAACTACCGCAACTACACCGCGACTCAAAATTGATCTGGCTTCCACATTTGAAAACGTACCTTATCATTTTGGAAATGGATTCGGTGAAGCAAATTTCAGGTAGGAGCTACCCCAAGCAGTGCACCTGAAGGTAGATGCTGCACAATTAGCCGAGCAGTCGATGCTTATTCTAAAAACTTTTAAAAATGAATGAGTAGACGCTTATGTGAGCATTGGCGCTAACCCAAATGTTTACAGCACATCGTTACAAGTAACATTACCTGCACAACATTACCAGCTTTCCAAATCATTGCTTCTGAGCCAGAGTTCCAGCGGAAGTGTACTTCTCTGCCTAACCAATCAGATGGAACGTCGATGACTACACGGAACCAATGAGTGGCGAATGCCGGTCCAAATGATGACCCCACAGAGGTAGGTGAGTACTCGCCTTGGGTGGCTTCACTGTATGTGATTCTTCCCGGAGCCGCATAGTGAGTAAGACTGGTGACCGGAGATGTGTGAGGATACAACCTTGAACGAGATTATGTTACGATCAAGTCTAAACCGAACATAGTTCTCCACAATATTACAGGGTCTGTACTGTGTATGACCTTAACAGATCATTAGTCAGTGCACACTAAAAGTAAGCAGATTTCCCACATCACGACGGGTCATTCTAGCTACTCTGGTGGTGATTGCCACTTGTATTTAGGTGCCATGACTGGGAACTATGCTTGTACTCTGCATTAAGATAAGAGTTGCCTAACAAATCAAAATGTTTGTTTTCAGATTTTTGCCAGGACATGAAATGTGATTTGGCGTTTAAGCGTCATTTTGCATAATGTATCTCTTGCTTACAATGCCAGTATGTACGAGATACAACCAAATTGAGATTATTAGTTATAACAGCCATGTTATTATGGTATCTTGCACTAACATAACTAACAAAACTAAATATAAATATATCATGTCTCAGAAAAATACACTAGGGCCACCTAAGCATTTTGGACTAATAAACAGGCTTATAAAGAAAATCATCCATCACCGAGACAAAAAATAACTCAAATGGCTGTTTTCCATATCAAAAAAGATTACATCACGTATTCCACCCAGTAATCAACAAACCTTCCTTTCAAGTTGACATCTGTGAAATAATGAGGTGAAATGTACTTTTCAATTCGTTCAAGAATGGTTCTCCTGTTCTTCAAGACAACCTCCATATTGACCGGAATTCTGCAAAAAAAACAAATAACTTGTTTCCGAAAAATTTAAAGGAATAATTACCATACGTCATAAAAAGTGATGACCGTGGGTCATCACAGGGGGTTTTAGTGATAATCTACACATATAAGGGGTATGCCTTCTATTCACACCTGGTCCACTGGAACCATCTCTCCAGGTCCTCTTATATGATTTGTAATTTACCTTAAAAGCATTTCTGATACAAAGCGTATTTTATGAATTTGTCAGGCATCACGTATAACTACAGTAAAAAGCTCAATCGCTGTCCAACCTAGGCGATGCATTGCTTGTAACGGGAATGTTCAACCAATTACGTTTTGATTGAAAAAATGAAGTTTACCAAACAATATTATGGACAGTTATCTATAAATTCATCATATATTACAAATACATTGCCAAAACTGCAATTCTTTCTCTTTCACTTTGTTGTCTATCGCAAATTGGGGTCATCTCATGTAAATTGCCATGAGGTTTACTTGAAAAGTGATCAGAGAAAATCAAAAAGGGCAAAGTTCTTTGACATGTCTGAGATTTTCTGTTTTAGTGACCTCAGATTTTGTTTTGGCGACCTGGAATTTTTGCATGCGACTTCGCGTTTTCCTAACTGTCGAGCATTGCTCTTGTCTTTGGCTTTCTGGTTTTCACTATCAGTTCACTCAAAACCTATCGTCAGCACACAGAGATAATTATTAGTGGAAAAAAATGTACAGGAAAGTCACTACACAGAGACCACCACCTATAGCTGGCCCCAGTAGGAAGCTTTTTGGAGAGTTATGCCTCGCACTGATTAATCACGTAATAATAAGTACCTTTTAAGCATAGAGGGGCACCTTATGAGGCAGTCAATGTCTTTAATTCCTTCTAACTCGAACAAATACTCCCCTAATCAAACTTTTTCTTCGAGCAGTCCTTCATTCAGATGCCCAAATCAACAAGTGGCCATTTTTAACACTGCGGGCGCGGTAAAAATAGGATAGCGCACAGTGTGAACAAAGAACTGCATAAAAAAGTTTGATTACGGGAGTATTTGTTCAAGTTGGAAGTAATTAAAGACATCGACGGCCTCCTAAGGTGTCCCTATTTGCACAACGTGACCTATATAGGCTCGCGCTATCCGCTTGCCATTGGTGAATTCTGAGCAGCACTGGTGATAGTAAAGCTAACTCCATTCGCCAACTTGGCAAGTGCTTTTGCAGCTTGACAATAAAAATAAATTTCGGGAAACCTACTTGCGACAGTAAGCGCAAATCCAGTGGCGCTGCGAACGACATTCTTAATTCGATTCCTAGTCTTAAAATAGCAATCGAATGTTCCATTTCATGTCCGTGACACCCCTAAAACCATTCTTTTACCGCAACAAAATGTTGAAATGTGTAGGGGGGGGGGCTGATCTCACATATAGCATTTTGGCGGTGTCCGAAAGAAAGCAAGCTAAAGCAGATGTCACGATTTAACTTTATATTGCAAGAGCAGTTATGTTTTTTTACCTACATGTCTTGTTCATTAAAATGTCCACGAGGGAGGCGTATCCCCGCTGTAACCTGGGGATAGGGGGAATCCCTACCAATTTTTAGGTCAAAATCAATGAAATGAGTAACCAGGGATAGGGGCAAATTTTTTGGGTCCACATCAATGAAATGATTCCCATGTGGCCGGCATACCCCTGCTGTAACATAACGCTAAATCGTTTGTGAGAGACCATCCGGAGTTGGTATATGGTGCAACTCCGGACGGTCTGGGATCAACAGAAAACCACAGTTCAACTGTGAGTCTACACCAATGTGACAAACGAGAGTAGTTCTACTTGATATGTTAGCTGCAGGTATGCTTATCTCTTTTATGACACACAATGTGTGACTGGGCAAAGCGTTTTCAAAATAATGTGGATAAATCAGCGGAGAGTGAGACCCCTGAGGTCCCTGTCAAGTCCTCACGACAATTCTACGTTATGACCCGGGGATAGGGAGAAAGTGTTTGAAGAATAATTTTCGAAAATGACTAAAAGTGTACAGATGTTTTAGCCATTTTGGCAAATCCCCTTAAAGTGCGAGCCTAGCCTATTTTTTAATCAGTGTGAGGTATAATTCGCCAAAACGCTTCTTGTATATGAAGGAGCTTTACCCGTCTCTGCTGGGGGCAGTTAGAGATGGTGGTCACTGTCTAGACAGCCACCAGCCCCAAGTAAAATCGGTGGACCCACTGAACCAACTCCAACAGACCTGCAAGGCTCAAGGCTCCTACAAGACCTACACCATCTCCACTGGCCAGCTAGAGATGGTAGTCACTGTCTACAAGGCTCCAAGACTTACAGGCAAGGCTAAACAGAGAGTGCCACTGTCTGAACGGGGCTAGCCTTGGTACAAAGCTGTATATAAATATTTGACGACAGTCTTCATACAGTTAGCTGGCTGGCTAGAACGGGGCCAGCCTAGCTGCCACTGGGGTAGGCAATTACATCATCCTGGATGCCGCAGGTATTATGCATCCATTCAGATGCCTTGTACTTGGCCAGAAAAACCAAGCAGGAGCGAAAGGGGCTCTGGTCGGATTTAGCAGTCCCTGATTTTAAGAACCGGCCAGGCGTGCGTGCAGTAACGCTAGGACCTACGCTAGGACCTAGCTGAAATCTAGCCAGAGTCACATGTTCTCATTTGAAATACACGGCAATATCTCACGTAATCTCGCTTTTTAGCGAGGTCCTAGTTCACATCCACTAAATAACAACGGGCCAGTCACCGTCACTCGTCAGTAATTTGCCTGGTTCTCTACATCATCAGGGACCGCAATACCAGTGCCGCGCGATGTATCATATGTTTGGAGTAAGCGTAGAAATTAACATGAGGCTTAAGTCGACTGCAGAGCCGTCACAAGTGATGTTTGTCACTAACTTTTACGTTTTTATTTTGCAAATTACAGTACCCACTTCCAGCTTCCAAGTGCAACGTTGAAAGGCTTCCGGTTCACCAGTATAGTGCGACATCTGGCGTGTGTTCTATAACGCTAGGACCTACGCCAAGACCCAGCTAAAATCTAGACTAAGTCACGTGTTTTTATTTGAAATACAATGCAATATCTCACATAATCTCGCGATGCTTTGCTTTTTATCAAGGTACTAGCGTTACCAAAGATACTGGCGTTACTGAACGGGAAGCTCAAGTTCAGTGTTGGTACCCAGCGTAAAACTTTTATGCAACTAGGACTAGGTTTCTTTGTCGAGGGTTGTACAGGCCGGAATTTAGGGGAAGTTTGTTACAATCTCAGTAAAAATGAATTATTTCCTCTTGTCTCTCTTTTTACAATACGTGCAGATATGTGACACTTGGATGTCAATTTTGACCACAAAGACGTTTGTGGCGACAATTCGATGAAGAAAGCTGATCTCGAATCAGTAGTAAAACACAACGAGAACCAAACATAAACTTCCCTCCACTATTTGGATGAATCCAGAAAGTTAATTTGTGATTCCTACATCAACTCACGGGTTGGCTTTTCGTAAATGTCTTCAATTAATTGGGAGTACGTTTATTGGCGATATGTGTTAATATTTTGGGGGAATTTGGAAGGCATACAGAAAATGTCATATTTTTGGAATCTTTTAAATGAAAGATTGCACGCACAAGTCCATGAAAATTTTGAATGGTGGAAAGAAACCGTACTTGTTCCAAAGTGATGCGTAAGACTTAACAAGTCCGTCTGAAACAAACAAATCATTAGAAAACAATAGCCGAACAAGCTAGAAGAGATTATGGAAATTTAAAAAAGTGAAACGGTTAAACTGTAACAGAAAACATTTTACAACAAATTCAGGTGTGAAGAGTAAAGACAGCAAAAAATTCTGGCGCACATTTGATATTAAGAAGAAATGTGTAACGACGAATATTAAACCGGAGGAATGGATAAATTATTCCAGCTCTCTGTTTGAAGGCCGTTATTTTGTTACTAATCCGGAGTGAGAACTCAGTAAAAATGACAACAATTCAATTAATGAAATTGTTGATATGGAGCTAGACTCTGAGGTCACAAAAGATGAAATTTTACAAGCCATCAGTAGTATGAAAGACGGAACTTCGTCTGGATGTGATAAAATCAGCATTGAGTTTTACAAGTATGCTGATAAAAAGTTGGTAGATTCACTGTTCCATTTATACAACTACTTTTTTTTAAATGGGTGTTTCCAAAAGAATGGCCAAAATCCAATATAGTACCGATATTTAAGGGTGGTGCCAAGATTCCTGAAAATTTCAGTGTAATTTCCCTCATGCAAGTCACAGCCAAAATATTCGTAAAAATTTTGTGCCAGCGACGATGTCTCAAGCTGCTTTTAGGAAAGGGCACATTACGGTGGATAATATGTTTGCTTTATATACAAAAATAATTAAGTATTTCTCACGAGAGAAAGGTAGATTCTATTGCCCTTTCGTGGATTTTAAAGTCGCTTTCGACAGTATATGTAGAAGTGCATTATATTTTAAATTAAAGAACAATCGCATAGAAGGTAAGATGTATAAGATAATCAAAGTATTGTAAGCGGAAGTAAAAGCGATCGTGAGATTGAATAATCGTAGCTATACGGTGTTCTTTGATTGTCAGAATGGTCTAAAACAAGGCTTTCAGCTATCACCGTTTTTGTTTATTTTATTTATAAATGATTTAGAGCAAGAATTAAAATCCGGTGACGGTTAAAAAAATTCTATGGGATCAGCTGAATTATTTATTGCATCTGCAATTTGCTGATGATTTGGTTTTATTTTAAAGGACTGCAGAAAAAATTGAATATTTTATATGAGTATTGTCTGATATGGAAATTGATTGTCGACATGTCGAAGACTAAGATAATTGTTTTCAGAAAGGGTGGAATGTTAAGATCGTATGAAAAATGGACGTATGATTGGAATACTGTTAACATTGTAGATGTATATGAATATTTAAGATTAGTGTTTACTACGAAAGGTTCGTGGTCTTGCGCACAGAAAACTTTATCATTACAGGCTGCTAAGGCAGTGAATTTAATTAGGAAAAATGTCAATGGTTTTAATGCACTCCCTACTAAAGTTAGTTTGAAATTATTCGATAGTAAGATACTGCCGATACTTCATTATGGCTGTGAGATTTGGGGTTTTAGTGAGGACGAATATATTCACACAAAATTTTGTAGAGAAATTTTAAATTTGCCTAGCACGGCAATATCATCGGCTGTTAGAGGTGAGATGAGTCGTTACTCCTTGATTACATACCGACTTTACCGACTTCATGGGATTATGAAATATTCGTTAAAACTATTAAAAACCTATGCGTCAAAAATTACATATCATTGCTATGAATGGCAGTACAATATGACGGAAAATGTTAATAAACCGTGCTGGGTTAATGATGTTAAGAAATTGCTTTTTCAGTTTGGTTTTGGAGAAGCGTGGTACAATCAGGTTGTAGGTGCTGAGAAAAACTTCATATCACTTTTTAAACAGAGATTCAAAGCTGTTGATCGGCAAAAATGGGAAGAAATTTTGAACAATTCGATAAAGCTGGAAACTTACAGAACTTTTAAGTTAAATATATGTTTTGAAAATAATTTAGATGTATTTGACAATGTAAATGTTAGATCTGATATGGTAAGATTAAGATGTTCAGCGCATGCAATAATGATTGAAAAGGGTAGACACTTGAAACTTAGCAGACCAGAAAGGTTATGCCCTCTCTGTGTTAGGACATGATTATGTCGAGTCAGAATATCATTTTGTTACCGAATATCCATTCTACTATGACCTTAGGAAACGGTATTTGCCTGTATGGAGCTACAACAATTCCAATGTTACAAAATTCAACAGACTCGTGACTATGGAGGTAAAAGATCTTATATGGTCAACATGTAAATATCTTCATTTCGCATTCAAGCGAAGAAGTCGTGTTACTGTTGCTTGACACTTACCTGTATTGTATTATATGATTTGATTGTAACAAGAGCCAGAGGCCATTTATTGAATAAATATATGTTTATAGGTAATGTCTTTTTTATATCTGCAAACTGTTTTCAGAGTTACATTGCTAATATGCCAGATTGGCTGATAATGAAAATCTTCACATGATCCACAGAGTAAAATCGTGGCAACCGGAATAGGGCATAGCGCCGAGGGCAAGGGTCGCATAAGAAAGACGCGGCTAAATATGTAGAGGAGAGAACTTTTATGATATTATTTTTCAATAACAGTGCTGGATTTACCATCTTGAGGCCTGCCCATGGTATTTTTATTTGCTCAGTTTTTGCAGTGTCAGACAATCTACATGCACTTGAAAATATTCTCTTAGTAATTGCACATAATTCGAAAAAGCCCGAGAAAACTTGTTACGCACAGATTTTAAAGATCAAGTTGATTCAGATTTATCAATTCAAGATGACACTGCATTTCTCCAAGGACACCTCTCTAGCGAGGGATAATTGAGCCATCTGTCGCTATTTTTTCCGTTATTTCTTGAAATTGTTTATCACTTGAAATCAGTTAGGAAACTGGCGGAGAAGAGCTCTGATAGCACCAATTGATGCTCACTTCCTGTTTTAAGATCACACGTCCTTTCACATTTAAGGTCCTCAGCACTTGGGGGCGGGGTCAATATATGGCATTCAAAGCCACTTCTTTCATGTTACTTGTATCGTTTCTTCAGGTGGGAGGCATAACGATGGAGCCAACCAATGATATATATAAATATAGCTCATTAGAGCCAACTGTTTCTCTGTTTCTGCTTTTGTGAAATCGTATAGCCTATTACTCTTTTCAATTTTCATGATACATATTTTCGCATTAAGGGGTTCACTTCAAGACAAGTCCTCTCTTGGAGAAGCGGCACGGTACAATCCCCTCGTTGCAACACCATAAATTTGACACAGTCAAATTCGTCGAAAAAACAGAATATGTCCATGTAAAACACTTTTCTCCGAACAACGACAAATGGTAACTTTGAAAAACTTAAATATCGATATTTGTGAATCGAATCACACAAAGTCAACATTTTCGATGGTTTTGTAACCATAGAAATATTTATGCTTTTCCCCAAAGAATTCCAAGAACAATATTTCGTTTGAAGAGCGTTATTGTGTAAACATTGTTGATGCAGAGGGGGCTCTTCGTAGGAGTTTTGGATTTACAAAATCGACAAATTCATAGGCGATTTTCAGATAATTAGAAGTTATTCTTATTAGAAATCGACGATGCTGCAATGAACTTAGATGCAGACTGAAGCCCTATCACCCGACCCCCAAATCGCAAATTACACTTACATTGTTGCGAAAGTGAAATAAACTTGAAAGAAATTGACAATGTACGAGGGACCCTGGTGCCCGGTTGCATGAAACAGTCCCAAATAGGGACTCAACCAAGTTCCCTAAATCTACTATGTATTTGGGGGCTTGTCCTTTCATATGCTGTTTGAGTATCATTACTGGGCGAATTTTTGACTTTGATACAAATCGAGAGTGAACTCTACGTTGAATTCTCAGTATTATTGAAAATAAGTAGTGATCTTTTCACGCAACGCCCTTAATTTAAGGACTAATTCCCTAATTGTTTTGATTGAAGTAAGGGTTCAGTTTTTAGTTATATTATTAGAAATGCCACTAGTCAAAGAGGAGCTCGTAACAAAAGGTAAAAGGATAGAAAACCATTTGAGTTATGAACGAAACAAATATGGAAAACATTTAGGGAACTTAGTTGAGTCCCTATTAGGGACTGTTTCATGCAACTGGGCACTGGACCCCACCCTTTCAAAGCATGACCCTAATAAACCGAACGTTCCCGAACTGGACAGTAATAAAGTGAATCTTAACAACGAGTGTCATTTTACTCTACGAAATAGACTAAACTATTATTGAAGTTTCCCAGGCGATGTTTCGTCCACTCAATTTCTAGCTGGTGGAGCTATTTTTCCCCGAGTTTCTCTGGATTTCACTACATTTGTGCGACTTTGGTAGTACATCAGTTTGGCACCCTTAAGGTCAAAATTATACCCCAAACGCGTATAACGTGTTCAGATACAAAAGTGACCTTTTCTCCTGAAATTTCGTTAAAAATTTGGGCACCCAAATTTCTAGTGGCTGCCTTCCGGGGGTTTGCCTCCAAACAGCAGAGTCTGCACCTCTGTACGCCTTAGAGTGACTTGTGACAGGAGACCATAGGGAGGAATTTGAAATTTGGGACCACAGGGGCAAACGTTTGGTCAAGTCAAATTGTTTGTACACCCCCGCCCCCTCCCCCCTCCCATATCGTTTACTTTACTAAGGGCCTATGCCGGTCTGGAATTAACGTGAAGACGAGCATTTTCCGAGTAGACACAAATAGCTTTTATCAACTCGTAAATTCGCGAACGTTTGCCCATGCGCCTACACAAGAGTTTCTCAAATAGGCGCGTGTGCCTAAGCCTTGTGATATTCGCTTGATTACGCCTGTATCCAATCAACATTTGGGATTTGCTTTGACCAGTCAAAAATAGCCAACTTCTAAGTAAGATTAAATATGAATAACTTAACGACCGAGGGTGAACTGATATGTAGCTATACCTTCAGGACCTCAAAAAGCGTAGATCCGCAACATCTAGGTATATCATTTAAAGGCGAAGACAACCTTTTTTCATGTCATTTTTAGCAAAAATAAGGTTCCTTGATTATCCCAGACATATTTTTCACTTATTTACTGCTTTTCTTAATTTAATTAATTACTCGTCGTCTACTCCGGAAGTGAGGTTTTGGGAGGCAAGAATTTCGCCCCAATTTCTTTTCATATAGTCTGACTGTGAGAGCAGTCGAGTCAGTCATTGTTTTTACCTCGGTTGTTATAAGTTCGGTCGTCGTTTGCTTTTGATTACGAGGCAGTCAACATGCCACGCTGTTGCTGCGTACTGGGGTGTACTCATTATCGTCTCACGTACAGAGGAAGAACTGTCCCACTTGCCCGAGTTTCCCGCGACACACTCCCACGGGAGGGTGATCTGAGCACCCAAACTGCTTACATCCCGCCGTGTGACTCCCTCGTCACACACCTGGCACCTTCCAAATAGCTCCAATACAAGTCCACAATAAACTTGTCAAACATAGGCTCACCGATCTGTTCATTGGATGACGAACTGTCCTCTTCACTGGGTGTCGAACTGGGCCTGTATTCACTCCAACTACTCAACATCGCTGCAGGGCTGCTTACAGGCTCTGCCGGGGCTAGAGACAACAACACAGGGCGAATCACTGCTATTTCCCGGAATTGCACGCAATGGGGGTACGTTTGGAGGCACGGGTGACAGTAGATGAAGTGCCTTCAGTCACTGTATATAGTGGCCACAGCTCGCGAGGCTTCTCGCTTCAAAAACGCACTTCTCGGGTTTGGCGATGGGGCACGGCCGGGAATCAACAGCGACGGTATGGTACTCTTCTTCAGGCGTTGTTTCGCAGCTAGGGACCTTCATTAATTCAGCGTACATATCCCTGTCATAATCTGACTGCAGAAAATGCTTGCCACACACTCGGTAACCCTCCACTGTTCTGTACGTTGCGTGGACGGGTAGTGCTGGGTTCTTCTCGTGAACGAGCTAGTCAAGCACGGCGAAGTGTGTCGTCCTTCGGAAAGCGACGCAAGGTACCCAAAGCGCGTGTGAGACGATAATGAGTACATCCCGGCACGCAGCAACAGCGTGGCATGTTGACTGACTTGTAAACAAAAGCAAACGACGACCGAACTTATCACAACCGAGGTAGAACAATCACTGACTCGACAGCTATCACAGTCAGACTATAATGAAAAGAAATTGGCGCGAAAATCTTGCCTCCCAAAACGTCACTTCCGGAGTAGAGGACGAGAAATTAATCAAATTACGAAACGCTGTAAATAATTGAAACATGTGTCTGGGATAATCAACGAACCTTATTTTCGCTAAAAGTGACATGAAAAAGGTTGCTTTTGCCTTTAAATATAGAGTTCCGAATTGGGTGAACCCTTTGAAGGCACCTTGTCGTATAGATAGATGCTCCCTTTAGTGGGGAAATGGTGAAGCACGTTTCGTAAAATTCTTTTATTGGAGCCGTTATAAGTGATTCCGTGTGCCCTGCGCCATTGCTTGATTTTTAGTGTCTACCTCGCGTACCCTTTGTGTCCTTCAGTGGATTGCCACGTAGGCCCGTGCCCTCCGTAAGGCAGAGTAAGCTCAGCGCACTAATTACGCCCACTATAATATAAAACAAAAATATGAATGACCATAGGCAGATGCAAATGCTTTTGTAGCGGCAGAAAGTCACTGCTCCATCAAAACATAAAATTGCGCTCTCAAAAAACACACACTAAGTGTTTGTTTTTGTGAAATACAATTGGCTTGATGACAGTACCGTTATTTGAAGCGAACTTTTGCTTTAGACCACCTACCGTCGTGGCTGATTCAGATGATAAATGATTTCTTCATTTGCAAAGAACGGACACTGAGCTCATTGTTCTCTGAGACCACGTTCGGCTCCTTAAATGACAAGCCAACTAGTGAAGCCTGGTTTCAAGCAATCATGACCAACTGTCAGTCTGGAGCCTTGAATTCACTTCTAATTTGACAAACGGATCATTTGAGACCAATTTCACAAAGGTAAGTGGTTTAAATCAAAAGCTGAATTTTGTGATGGACGACAGGATTATAGTCACTCCACTGTTATCACCAGTGTCGGAAGCGTTAGAGCTACACGTTCATTAATTTCTTCAGTGGCTAGTCAACAGTTTGGGGCGAACTTGCAGAGGGTGATTTATTTTGTCGATCTCGAATTTGGCGATCACAGTCTTTGAAGGGATTGCACTGACCAGTCCAAACAATATACAGAATGTGATCTTCAGAACCGATTTTCATGAAACTAATTACAGTTTGCCGAGATCAATAAAGTGTCTTGCTGCTGTTCGACTGCTGTACGAATACCGACTTTGCAGGGCCGATGCACTAACGATAACGTGACTGAAAGGCATTATTATTCATATCATCGTGTAATTGTTATTCAATTCACAATACAGTAATCCATACAGTCAGAGAATGCACTCCGTAGTTAGAAGATATCACTCATATAATGCGATGAGCTATGTGTCCAAGGGACTTCACTAACGTCAGCCAAAAATAAATGATTTTTGATTGATATAATGTGACAGAAGACGCTCTGTGAAGCTACACCACGAACCTAAATTGATTGGTCTTGTGTTTCTTTTCGTTACAGTTTGTATACCTTCTCAAATCTTTTCAGAAGAAATCTAAACTTTTTTGCGTTGGGCGTACGTTTCATTCAAGAGTCACTTGCGCACCCCCACCAAAACAAAACAAAAAGGAGGCTCAATTTATTAGACCAGCAGCACTAACTATGGCGGTCATAAAATTGCGACACCTTGTGCAGAACTTCGCAAGGACTGTGTCGTAATTTTTCGTTGCGACAGTTTGTATTTTGTGTAATTGCACAATGACGTGACCCTCAAATTGCGACAGATTGTACAGACCTACCCCAAGACAATCTCAAGAGGAGCTGGTATGATCACGTGTTTCGCTTTTTATTCATAGTGATCTCTGGCGAGGACTTGCATGGTCTTGTATTTTCGTGATTTTCTTGGGACTATACGTCAGTAAGAGTAAACCTGAGTGGCGCCTCCAACGACGAGTCAACAATACAAGTTGAAACTTTTAACAACGGTTATAAACACGCCTTTCGTGACAAAAAAACCCCAACTTTTTGTCTAGACCAATGCTGTTATGAAATTGGTCTCAATTTTTTCCTTATTCAAGATATGTAATGTTTCTGAGGTTGAAAAGTGGCTCGTTATTGCTTGAGATTGGCTTTGACTCTGCAAGTGTCTTGTCATGTCGTGTCATTTTAATCGCCGAGCAATAATAAACTGTCGGTTCTTTGCAAGACCAAAAATCACTTCTCACCTGAGTAAGGAATATATCGAGATGAATGTTACAACAGCAGGAGGTCTAATGCAAAAATTAATTTCTTCAACGGAGCGCGTTTTTTGCGCGTTTGAGGTTCTTTAGGGACCATAATTGAGGACAAGTTGAAATCTGACCACATTTTCCATACCATCGTCCCGTGCCAAAAATGCAGTCCATGGGGGATGTTTTGGTAATTTTTTTCGAAAAGTCCCTGGGTTTTATGTTAGTGGGGATTACTTCAGAAATGCTCGGCAAGTCGTATATTCACTTACATTGTCAAGCGCATCTGCAATATGGTCTGTGAATGTGTACACGTAGGCTACTTGTGTCTATGATGTTCCTAAGACGGCTATAAACCCACTTTCCGTCTATTAAAACAAATTATCTTTATGAAATGGATCTCAAAGTTTTCCTTGATCAACACACATGGGATTTCTGTATCTGAAAAGAACTGAAGTTTATTGCCGTTTGATTGAGACCAAGCTCAGCCGCTCTACAAGTTGGCTTGTCATAGTGTGTCGTTTTATTTGCCAAACGTGGTCGCGAGCATCAGTGAACTGTCGGTACTGCGCAAGACCAAGAGCTACTTCTCGTCTGAGTAGGGAAAAAGTTGACACCAATTTTATAGCGGTATCAAAAGTTAATGTCTTTGACGCGGTTTATAGCCACTTAAGCTGGTAGCGTACAGATTTGGAGAAAAAAAATGGATAAAAAATATAAAAAGCACATTGAACTTACATATATTATTTTTACACATATTATATACATTTTGATCATGATGATGACGACGACAATAACAATGATGACAAGAATGACCACGACGAGGATGACGTTGACAGGCCCGTGCACTACTTATTGTAAGGTGCTGAAACTAATGTTAGCCTAACAGCAGTCCTACTGTACAAGTATGCCGAGAAAGCAATAGGAATACTGGCCCTTAGGAAGGTAAGCGTGATTGTGGGACACAAACTAGTTTGACTTCGCCCAAATTTATGCTCCTCCACCATGGGCCAGAATTTTTCCATTCTCCCCCATCGTCATCAATTCTGCCACCCCAGGTTGTCACCGTTTTCGCACCCCTCCCTTTGGCCGCGAATTTTGCTGTTTGTTATCGTTGGCAAAATGAGTGAACGTTACGCACGTAAATTACATGGATTACTTAAATTAATTCTTGTTAGAGGCGTAAATTAATTATTAACTTTTAATGGCATAAATTAAGCACGTAAACTAACTTTAATTTATGCCGCAAATAATTACTTTGCGCCGTTAAAAGTTACTTTACGCCGCAAATAATTTGTTTACGCATTTAAAAGTTCATTTACGACTCTAACAAGAATTAATTTACGCACGCAATTTGCGTCCGTAAAGTTCACCCATTTGGCCACCGATAGTTTGGGGAACAAACCTCAGGGAATCCGCCATCACAAAATTGGGTACCCAGAGGTTTGAACAAAATTTCACGAAAGGGGCCATTTTTTATATTTGAAAGCATTACGTACATTAAGTTTATGGTATAATTTCGACCTTTGGGAGTATTTTTATGAAACTAAATTATTAGGGTTCCAAAGAGATACACTGACAAAATCGCTCTTTAGGGATATGAAAACAACGCAAGAAACTAGTGGTGCTGATTAACTCTGGAGAAATAATATCATTTCGAGATGTAAGTAGCTTAGTAGAGACGGAACGTCGTCTCGGAAATTTCACCTATAATTTCGTTTATTTCGGATAACAAAATGAGGTCTACCGTCCAAATTCACTTCATTAGGGCCCAGTTTGGGGAAGTTCACTTTATCAGGGTCATGCATGGACGCACCCAGAGGGGGGAAGGCTCGGGGAGGGGCTCGAACGAGCCCTCCAATTTGGCGAATTGGGCAAAACGGTCAGCCTCAGTGAAACAAAAATTCCGGGTAAACGATACAAACGTCCACAAACTCTACAGGAATTCGGCGCGCTGATCGGATTGGCAGGCCTGAACCTAGTGGCCCCGTTTTTTTGTTTTTTTTTTAGTAAAAGGTCCGCATACCGAAGAATTAGAGCCCCTCCATAAGTCACAGAAATTTGTGTTTATATTTGTCGATTGATGTACATCCGATAGTCTGATCGACATGTCCGAGTTTTAGTGGAATAACTTCTTCATTAATCAACCTTTTCTAATAATGATTTTCAAAAGAAATACTATTCGTGGAATTCTTTGAGAAAAAGTATGAGTATTTTTATAACCCCATCAAGCATGGTGGCTTTTAGAAATTCAAAAATAGTAGAGTTAAAAGTACGTCAAATATTTATCTTTTCGAAAGCGGTCAACGCTTTAGTTTTTCATCACTGCAACTTCACATCTTTTGTTGTTTTGGCCACATGCATTGATGGTGCGGTATTTCGCAGCGAACATTCGTTGAAGGTTTTCAACCAATTTGAAATATTGTCTCCACCTACATAACAGTTAACAATGTCGAATTTAAAGGAAGGGGGTGATGACCCCGGGCCGTCCATCTAAAAGAGGACGAAAGACTATATCATCAAACCCTGGTAAACAGTGACTATTAATTTCATCGTCGGGTGACCCTCCAAGAGGTGGCGGTTGTACGATTTCCAAAAAACAGGAAAACAGAGGGGCAATTGATTTCATCACTGTGACCCTCCTCCGTGAGCGGTCCCTTAAGTTAAGACGATATATGAAGATATATAAAAACAGGAAAAGAGGAGCCATGATGGGAGCACCAACTACAGCTTGTTTCCTGTCTTTGAAATAACTGAGTTTCTTTCATATTCAGTGGCCCAGTCCTCTCCGTCAAGTTCCTAATTTATGACAAGTGATATGCATTAAAAAAAAAACGAGAAAAGGGTCGACAGATGATTTCATTACCCCTTTCTAGAAAGGTCTCCGTGAAGAACTTCAGTGTTGTTGAATAAATCTGAGTCAATTTGCATTGGAAAATCTTTTTTCTCTGACTTTTCAAATTATGAAGTCTATCACCAAGAACGTCTTCTCAAGAGCATTATACTATCTATATTTCAGTAAACAGTTTCTAGCCCTAACAGAAATGGCCAGGTCCCCCAACAGTAAAGGCGACGACACTGGTAGTAGGCAAATATTTCTTTTCTATCTGTTTCGTGCTGTCTTTCTTTTCTCGAGTACCCCCTGTCCTCGACCCCGCCTGCAATAGCATTTGCATTTCCATGGTTTCTACTAAAAGATGATGGCTTTGTCATTGATTCGGACATTCAGCTGGTGTTCTCATCGAACCTTTTTAATTCGATCTTCAAGTATTAATTCCCCTGTGATGACGTCACCCTCTGGTCACATTACGCAGGACCACTAGGTGATGTGATGATATACTATAGCCTACCACAGGACTACCCACACGAAATCGTTAAAAAAGATTAACACTGTATAGAATGAAATGAACTGTGATTTATAAAGCATTCAATCACATATACTGCTTCCAAACGTACGACTTCTATCGATTTGTTTTGCTCCTCATTAATGTAGAAGTATGAAAAGTAGGATTTTGACATGGGGATCTGACGGTGAATAAAGGCTTGGGGGCCACCTGTGAATCTTGCATTACATCAACGCAAAGATGAACAAGCATGCAGAGAGTTCAAGACTCTCTGAAGCCCTCTTCTGAGTTAATTGTCCTTCGTTTAATTGCCTCGCTTCTGGCATAACTCCAATGGAAAGTTGACGACAACCTCTGTTACCATATTTTGCAACACTTACCACACAGGGTATCGCGTTGGACCCAGGAAATTTTGTACTAAAGTGAATAAAAAAGTGTCTTGCATATGAGTGCTTTTTCACTGCAAGATTCATTATGAAGGACCCCTTTCTCATTTAACTCTCTGCAAAGGATTCCCGCTTTTAGTTTTTGAAACAAAAATGTGATGTTACTTACTAACAATACGAATGTATGACTTTCATGGCAGTTACTTTCGTGCTACCTACAAATCCTGGGCACCATAATTTACTGCAAACTTCCGTCATTGTATAATCTTGCAATCACCCCCCCGCCATATGATTATCGTAGATTCTCTGTGACTCAAGCTCTTTGACAAATTTGTCACGGAATCATTACCGAGATAAAGTCTTAACTAAAAGCAGAAGGAGTTATACGAGACGACTTGTCCATGTTCACAAAATTATCTTCTTTCAAAAAATAATCACTCAATTTGCGATAAGAAGTTGGAATTGAGTAGGCCTACCCCAAAACATTTATTTGCATATGCGCACGGCCGTACCAAATAGTCACTATACCCCGTGAGACTGAGACAATGAATAAGTTCTTCACTGAGGATATTTTGCAGCTGAAAGGAGTCATCGCATAATTTATAAACTTATGACATATCTCCTTCATCAAACTGACAAATGAATAATGGACCCACCCACGAAATTCTTATCTGCTTCATTCATAAAAATGAATGTTTATCAGAAAACAAATAACAATTGCCAGCCATTGCCATGTCGGTAGCCGTCTCCGTGTCTCATATTAGAGTCTCTGTGAACAAGCGGGTTATTATGCACCCAAGAGTTCGCTAACTCAACGTTGCCATTCTTAACTGACCCTTAACGACAACTGTGATTCACTTGAGATTTTTTACTTGTTTAAAGCTACATTTCGCTCTGTTTTTCTGGCTAAAAATGAGAATCGAATTTAGGTCTTTTACTCTCATATAATAATTGGTCTCGCGTTATTTCCCTGCTGTCATAATTTTCATTTCCGTTACCAGTAAAAACATCAAAACCATCAGCGACTCAAGGAAACGTTCCAGAGTTTGTTGGGGTTGGTCATCCCTAAAACTGCGAATTAGAAAATTGCACATGGCGGGACTTCCTGTGACTTTGAGTTGGAAATGACGGAATCAGAATCATAGCACAGCAAGGAAACAATTTTATGAGAATAAAATGGCTAGTCGATGTTCACTTTAGCTAGCTAAGCAAGGCAAAGCACGGCTTTAACTTAACACAATCACACATGTACAAGTATATACGAATGACTCCAAGACATTTTGACGTAATGATCTGCCTGTATGACATGAATACCAAATGATGGAGGGGTGTTCATAAACCGAGCATTAGCGAATGACTGGGATTTCTGCCATAACGTTTGAACATGATCTATTAAATGAGTTGGCACCGGAGTCTTGATCGTGGCCTAATTTTAGCCCTTACATTATAGATTTTTTTAGAAAATCACCTTCACGATCCTTTCTTTAGCAAGAGCTGTGTCTTTAACTTTTAAAACATAGGTGAACTATTAACAGAAACCACTACAAATTTAATTGGCGGGAAAGATTTGACTTGCTGTCTACTAATCACGTGTTCACTTCATATATCCCTGGATCACCACAAACAACGGACTCAATAAGCAAAGTAAACATGTCAGGCCTGGAATTTTAACACGCTTTGGGGGTGGAAAATCTTCTCAGTGATAATGATTTATCATGCTTTTAATTTTTAAAAACCCATTTAAGGCGTACAGTCTTGAAGGAATTTTAATTTAAAAGACCATCGCATGTAAAATCTGATCACTTTCTATTACTATCATTTACAATGACATTTTAATGCACGCTGTAATAAACGCTAAATTCATCTCAGTAATAAACTTGATTTATATTAGTGGAGTGCATAAAACATAGACCGTTATTACTGTGTAAATAGACGAAACTGATACATCAATAGAATATGGTTATCGTTAACATAAACTACTATTTTTCAACACCTGCTTCTAGTGCTCAGGTGGCTACTTTCGAACTATAGGCATTAACGTGGGTATTTATTTCATTGTTTACTTTTTGTTACAGAACCTGACGCAGAGAAGTAACAGAAAAAGTAGTTTGTTGTACGATCGCCAGAGTTCGGTAAAATCGCTCGCATATTTATACCCACAATGCACCTTTTAAATACAGAAGACAAATCGAGGAATCAAGATGGCTCAGCTGAGATCGACGGCCGTCCGAAGGGGGTCGAAAAATGACTGTGATAAAGACGAAGGGGAGATTGAAAACAATGGTTATGTACCTGGCTTTGCCAAGCCGTTGGAGCAGGATAATCAGAACATAGTTTTAAGCTGGTTGCGAGTCATGATTTCGTCAATGTCCAGCTCCCAACAGCGAACAATTTTAGCTGCGCTGGTTGGCGCCAGTGTTTTTCTTTTGGGAATCGTGGGGTATTTCGATGTTGGAGAATTGTTTCGAAGGCTGTGCGGATTGATAATTCCCACCCTCTGTGTATTGTCGGTATTTTACTGGATTGCTTTATACCTGCGAAAAACGTGGCATGCCACAAGTATTTACATTTTCTTTTGCTCTTGTTACGCAGGTGAATTTTTTGGACAGTGTTTTGCCAGTGCAAGCCATGACATAACGCATCCTTTTCTAGTCATCTGGGTATTAAGTTGTATCTGCCTTGCCAGTGTTTTTTCTTCGCTGCAGACTTGTCATAGTTGCATTGTAATTTGTTCAATGAGCTTAACGCGTCTCATCAGTTGCACATCGCTAGTCGATTTGCCTCAATGCCTTAGACCCTATGTGAACTATTCGGCGGGATTGATTGGCGTAATTATTGCCAAATACACAGAGACTTTAGTCCGGCCTCGTGTTAACTCTCTGATCATGCACGATGGGAAAATCCCTGTAATTAAGCGGAGACGGTCCAGCTCCTCAAGTGCTCATGGATTTGCAGCGCACAGTCACAGGTCTGGTCGGAGAACCTCGTTACCTGCTTTGAGCCAAAAAAGCCAGGTAAGACATTTCTTATCACCCCAGTCTTGATGATTTATTCATTCTGTCTTTTGTTATTCTTGTAATCTCTTGAGTTGTGTTTTGTAGTTAGTCTGGATATTGCTAAGAAATGTAATTAACAAGTTTGTGGTTTTTGCTAATTTATCAGGAAGTATTAAAGCAGGAGTGTAAGAGAATAATTGATATTGAAGGATGCATGTGTCTAAATGTACACCCCAGTAGACCTTCTACCAGTAATGTTGTAGAAATAGTGTTGTAATCAGTGTTAACTCTGCATTATAAAGTAATAATTGTTGTACTGATGTTTCGCGTTATTCATTCACTATTGTGTGTGCGTGTGTGTGTGTGCTCTGCTATGAAACTTTTGACAACTACAAATAACCACTGTGTAGATTTTATTCTTGTCGACTTTTGCATCATCAAGCTCGCAATGAAAAAGTATTTTGAAAATATTAACTTTAAAATTCGTCTAGTAAAATTTTCTTTAATTTACTTTCTTTTCTTCTGTTTGCAGTTAAAAATCAGTTATTTTTGGAAGCTTAATAATTACTCGAGATGTCTTGTTCGAATATTTATTCTTAGAAACTAAAACATTTGGTCAGTAACAAAATGGGCTTAAAAAAATGTGCAAAGTTTCACCTTTTATTTGGTTCATATGTATCCCAGATCAAAGAGGCTGTATCGCATTTTTTGTATTTCTTTTATCTCCAACAGTACCCACCTCCACACATTGTATATTCCGTGATATCCTGAGTGTTTTATTGCCGTTACTGTTTGCAGTTTTCAAAGTGCGTGTATTTTTATCTGCCCACACCTGTCAGTATAATCCCGCCACTGTGCAAATGTAAAGAACAAGGAACCAGCACTGCTTCCTAGAATTGTATCGTCGAGGTGTGTGAAACACAGCATACCCAGCTGATTGGTTTATTTGAACAGATAAATTTCTGCATGTTTAACATCATCTTTTATTCATATGGCCTTGATTCATTATCGTATTTTTTAACTTCATGAGATGTAGAAGATAAATATGCACTATTGCACTTTTCAGTGTTCGTGACCAATACTTTTTGTGTGATAATGCTTGAACTCGAATAGTGAGTCTCTAACTTAACAGTTACAGCAAATGCAAAATGCTGTATGATGTGAATATAGGTGTGTTCATTTTCTTCAATTGAGATTAGGTGACACCATTTGAACGTTGTTGTTCAATGCTTCTTGTTTTCAAATCTGTCATCAAAATGAAATTCTACTTGAAAGTGCCCCTCCCTGTCACTACAAAAATCCTTTGTTACACTTAATGCCCAGCCAATGAGTTTTAAGTTTCTCAGTTTTAAGTGCATTGGGAGTGTTTTTGTGTGGATGAATACGGAAGCGCACTTCATTGCATCTGCTAAAATGCCTAACTTAAAGTTGAAAATTTTATTAGGAGCTCGGTCTGGATTACGTCCATTTCGAGTTGTGGCTCTTTTTACCTATTTGTCGTGCAGAGCTCACGTGTCACCTGCTTCTGATGGCTGTCTTGGACTGTTTGAAACTCATTTTCTCGTGTTTTGGCCTTAGTTGTTGTTACTGCAACACTTGAGTTGAACTCTTACCTGACTTCACATGTGATGAGCTGCATTTATCGCATTATTCGGAAATTTGGTACTTGAACCTTAGTGATTATTATAATTTGGCGAAAACGATGCCAAGTATGTTGCTCTGTTATGCTGCAATTGTCATTTCTCCTGTGATTGACATGAAACCTACACTCATCTTGTTAAAAGCTAGAGGCCTGTTGTTTTTGGGTAGAATTGGACTCAAGATGGCGCTGTGACGTAGCTCTAACTCCAAGGTCCTTTGAGGGATTCTTTTGAAACTTGATATATGTTTAGATCTTGTCAATAGCTATCTGGAGTTTGTCATGCCTTTCTGATAAGGCTTAACCATTTTTGAGTTATTTTGAATTTTCTGGTGTCTTTTTACTCACTGACTCCTATTGTAGGCCGCATCTTTGTTTGATTTTAAACAAAAAAATTTAAAAAATTGTGTATTTCATCAAGAGCTTGATTTTGGTTAATATGGTTTGCAAGGTGGTTTTGTGGTGGTCATTTTTTAAATTTTTTAAACTTTTCTATTTACTAGCCTTAGCTCAGGCTTCCTATGGCAGATTTTTTTAATTTGGTTGCAGTCGATCCCATCAACGACTATCTGGAGTGTTAGCCATTCTATATTATGACTTATAGCAATGACTTGTTGAGTTGTGTCAATTTTTCTTGGCGACTGTTCTTTTGTTGACTGATCGTTCTTCACTATCTTGTCTCTGTGACTCATGGGTTTTCCAGTTATTTGAGATTTACTGGTGACTGTTTAGTTTTTGAGTGATTTCTCACTGCACTTTTGTTACACCTACTGTACAAGGCTATGTTTCTTAAGCCTTTTGGTAATCATCATCATTTTGCATTTAATTTTGCCAGCTGTGGCTCTCTAGAGCAGTTTTATTTCTATTGCGATGACTATGCAATACTGTTATAATGTCTTCTAATCCCAAAAATTTGCAATTGAACTGCTGTAGTTTCACATTTTACTTATGATCAAGTCTTCTATCTTTACAATTGTTACTCAGCCCTGTACTGACCTTCATTAAATATTGACACAAATAGATGTTTTATTGTCGCTGTGTGCTTCCACTATGCTTCTGGTGTGTCAGACCAGGTGTTTTCCAGTCAATCCATTATGAGAAGCTCTCATGTCCTGTATTGATAGAAATTATGATGTAGTGTGAAGCCTTAGTCCGCATGCCTGGTCTCATCACAGCTATACGCTGTAATTTGTTAATGCATCTTATCAAATATGACTAGAAGCCAACGTAGAGTCATCCACGAATGAAATGTACACATTGCATTATCACTATCTAGTAGCCACCAGTTTCTACTCGTAATATATTACGTCACGTCGCCCGAAGTCGATTAATTGATCATTGGAGTAGAGGTGTAAAGAAACTTTGACCAGCTCTATTGGTTATTGTAAAGCGTAGCCTTTCACTCCTGTGCTTAATAGAGCTATCACAATCCGACATTTATCGATTGTCTATTGCCTCCTTGTTGACATTTATACACAGTGGCTAGGGTTGTGTCAACCTAGGGATCATGCCCAACACAAACTGTTTGCGTTGGGCCCACCAAGCAGTTGTCTTAAGACATCAAGCACCTCCAAGGCTTAATATTGATTGTGTTCAGGACTTCTGGTTCTGTTACTGTGTACTGTTGTCTCTGGAGTGGATCCTATTGATCTGATAAGGGACACTAGGTTTATGGCATGTATAGGGTTGTATTCAGCTAAGAGACATTAAGTACTGGTGTCATCACAACTTTGATCTGCGATTGGTTCAGTTTTCAAATTCTGTAATTTTTAAGGTGGTAAATGTGAGTCATGTCAACATGAAAGTGCAGATGATTAATAAGTCTTTGATGTGCCTGGTTTTAAGCTAAACCTTTGCCAGGAAGAATTTATTAGTCTTAAAAGAATTAGTTCAAATTGCAAGCGATAGGTCTTGTATTCTGAGTTTCATTGTGGAAGTGAATGCGGAATTCAACTTAATTGCTATGAAAATCTTTGTCAAAGTCGTAAATATAGCCCATATACTTTATAGTGTTTTTAGTCTGTTTTTGGGATCTCTGTCATGGAGTATCAGTTATCTGCATTGGACTCGCTACATGGACGCGATAAAGAAATTCACACTTTGTCATAAGCTACATGTTCACATCAACTAAACCCAGTTGTAACATTTTCTGTAGTTGTAACTGCTATGTAATCGTTACTCTTCTTAAAAGTGATTGTAATCTTGTCATGTGCTTTCCCATTCATCCCAGTTGGTGCCTGGTGTGCCATTTTTTTAACAAGCAGCGCCACCTACTGAGTTGTAACTTTTGCAATTGCAGTGTTCACACTGCAGCTCCTGCTGTTTTAAGCTCTTCCTAAACTACTTTCGTAGAGGGTTATGCAGTTACAACTTTTAAAACCCGTTGGTTTTTGAACCAAGAGTTATAACCTTTATATTGGTTAAAAAGTTATAACCACTTGGGTGTGAACAGGGTAACAGTTGGCTTTCAATAGAATCTTTGCATGGGTGCATTGAGTCACCTGCAACTATGGTATGTGAAGTTTTGATTCCAAATATAAGGTCCTTACATACTAACCTTGACACGTCAATGTTTTGGGGAGCTGTAGCCATCAGTATGAACGGTTAACTTCGGTCCTGGAACGAAGTTAACAGTGCCACTTAACTGTAACCATGTGGATTTAACAGCATAGTGGTGACGCTGTGGCACAGTATGAGCGGCCAACTCATTTCTCATCAAAGTTATCACCAGACCCCACTGATATCATCAAGAATTAAAGGGCAGTGTCATCGCTAATAGTTGCTTATATTTTGCTTGAATAATCACCAATCGACTAAGAAATAAGTGTTATGTCAATTAGCACACATTAATGTTTCCAAATTGTCACATAAAAAAATTTTAGCTCGCATGGGATGCATCAGTACTACCTTACGATTACTTCAATGAAGACAGCGTCACTTCCCGTTATATGCTGTTAATTTCTGTTAACTACGGAAGCTGGTGTGAACGATTCAATTAACTTCGCAGTTTACATGACACTCTGCCCATACCAGAGTTAAGTAAGTATGAAAGGGCCTTAAGATGGCCAGGCTTTCAACCTGTCTCAGTGCTCAACATAAGATATTCATCAAGGAAACAGATTGTGTGAATATTACACTGAACTGTGTTATGCAACCTGCTAATGGGTCAGTGTTCAGCCTGATCTTGTTACTCAAAGCTTTCAAGACTAATATAAAGCAGGGATGGAATAGGAAATTTAATGCTCAATATTTTACACAGATCTTGATTTTGATTTAAACCCAAGGGTTTTTTGTTAGCTGCCACATGGGGTCATTCATTGCAACACATGTGAATCAGAGAGTTAATTACTTCATCTTTTATTGTTTACAGAGTGCAAAATATGATTAAGTCTTTCAGATATCATGAGTGTAGTTTTTCCACAAATTCATACACGTAGGCAGTCAAATATCACCAATTCAGCACAAACTATGGTGGACAAGTGAAATTTTATTTCATAAATTTATGCGCCCACATATTTATGTGTGGGTGCTTGTTGCCATCATCTCAGGGCATCAGCTGGTGTATCTTCTAAACCCCTTGCTAGATCTAAATGAGATTTAGCAGATGTGGTCCTATGAAGCTGTCAACAGATGACCTTGAAGAATTGTGAACATTTGTGGATGTGTTTCTGATGAGAAGACCAGGCTGATTTTGATTTTTGAAGGGGTTTGTCCACTTCGGCGACGGCGTCCCGTAGTGGCAATTTTTGTCCTCTTTTGCTTGCGACTATATCTCCGAAACCCTCAGCAGGGACTTTGTGGAATTTGGCGTATGTCGTATGAGCTGACAACGGCTGATGATGAGTTTCAGACCAATGCAACTACAGCTGTACTTCCTAGATGTAATTTTTGTGTGTATACGTTTGCCTCTTTACCTTCGGATTTTCATGAAATTTCACAAAAAGGTTTTTATTAGGGAAATGATGATGCTGTTCCTTTGGAATGGATTCGATATGTTTTTGCGCCACATAGAGGCTATATTTTCTTTTTGCGACTCCTTTGTTGGCACCCGTTTCTTTAACTATCAAACCGCTCAAAGGATCATTTTCAAAACCTAGCAACTGTGCTCCTGATGCGAAGACTATGGGTGACATTGATTTTTGGACGCCTCTTGCCTGCGTGTGGTGATTTTTTTTTCATTCACGGCTGTATCTCTTAATCATTTGCAGGATCTTTGTGAGATTTTGCAGTTGTTACCTTATAAATGAATCAATGACTGCCCACAACTTTGGACAACCCCTGACTACCACTGTGCCCTCTTGTGGCAATTTTAGTTTTTAAGTTTTCTTCTGTATCTGTTGGTTTTTCGTGACATTTGGCATACAGGTTCCTATTATGAAGAGGACAGCACCTTCTAATTTTGGGATGGAATCAACATTTTCTCCGCTGCCTGTGGCCATATTACTTTTGAGTTGTCTGCCTCTTTGGATGCTAAACCTCAGATTATGATTATGAAAATTGGCTGATATGTTTCTACTGAAAATCACGATTGTCGTGGATTTTCATATGAGTCCAACTACTGTTGCGTCCCCTAGTGACTTTTTTGTATCTGGGGCTGTAACTCCTAAACCCCTTGCAAGGTGTTGTGCAAGTTTGGCTAGCATATTCCTGTTACTGGATATCAGATGGATGGATCAGACTACCGCTTTGCCTTTCAAGTGCAATTTTGGTTTTTCGCGTTCACTTCTTTGGAGTTATGTGACGGATTGTCATGAAATAGTTTTCTATTCGGAAAATGACGAAGCCTTTCCATTTTCGGGCAGGTCCTTCGTATTCTGCTCTATCTAATGGACATTTTTATGATTCTTAAAAACAAAGAAGCCTTTCATTTGCAGTGCAGCCTTTGGTGCATTTCAATGTTCCGCCGCTGCTCTTAATTTAATACAAGATATATAACATCAAATTAATGCTTTACTATTTTCACTTTCTGTACCATGGCTACTACAATCAGGATTTATTTTGGAAAAAAATGTGGGTAGTATCAACCATGTTACAGGAAAAGGGTAATTCATGCAATTATTTTTGTCCGAAACTGGTGAGATTTTACCGTAGCCATATATCTGAAGCTCTCATTTGGAAGTTGGCATAAATATTAATGTAGTCTTGAAAGGCCTTTCTATCTCTCATGCCATACTTTTGTTATGTGAAACAACTTGAACTGGAAAGGAAGCATACGGATCGTTCTCAACTTAGTTTGTTGTTTTATTGAAAAACAATGGAAATGCACATCAAAAGCACCCGTACATCTGTGTAGGTGGGACAATATTAGTGCAAAACTCCTCGATTTGTGTTGATTTTACAAGTGGAAGTACTGAAACCATGATCAAGAATTCGTATTCTTTAGATTGCGTATGGATGAAAAATATGAGAAGCTCTTAGAAGTTGGCTCTGGGGATTAATTAATTTGTGGACAGTTCAGCATTTTGTGTTCATGGTATTTTAGTCAGTGAGTACACTATAGCATAATTTGTGAGTTCTCGCAATATCTTAGGCCTCTTCCAGTATCCAAAAATCCCAAAACACTGCAATTGTTATGGATAGATAATCATAGATGTCGGATTTACGATATAAACCCTGGTTCCAGATTAGCTCTCAATCAGATGGGAACAGGTGCTTTTGACATCTGTAATGATCAGGCTTGCTTGACCAGAACAATTTACCTAAGCTGATACAAACCTTTCATTTAGAATGCAATTTTTAAGTCGCTATTGTTCGCGCCTACCTTTTCTATGCTTATGCTCGGATGAGTCAAATAACTCCAGTGTGTTTCTACCATTTGGTTGTCAATTTAACACCACATGAGCCACGGGCACTTGAAATTCTTGTTATTGTGCTGGTGGGATGACAGTTCTACCTGTATAAATGCATGCAGATCCTTGAGCCCTCAAATAAACCCTTGGTGTTGATCTGCATTTTGCTCTCGATTTTTTCAGATGTTTAAAAACGGGCCTTTATTCATTAGCGCCACCTGGTGAATATCACTTGCTTATTGACATAAAACCTTTTGAATGCAGTGGAGTTGCCTTACAGCATTTAATAAAAAGACCTGCAATCTCTTAATTTCACAGGCATCCTACTTGACCTTTGTGATGTAAAATCCAGCCTTATAGTGGTGGATTTCACCTGCATAGAAATTCATTATGTAATGTTTGTGTGGGTATTGTTGACCCTTTGAAAATCTCTTAATTCTGTGTCAGGGGCTTTGGCCCTGGGCTTGGATGTTATCCGAAAATCGTGGGGGTTTCCAGTTTAAATAGTTCTTGACAGTATTTCAACATCATGAATTTGGTATTAAGTTACCTTCTATAAATGATAAGAGTAATCCTGAAAGTACAGACCCCATTTGACTGCTGTACTCTTCTGGTGCTGGCGGTCTCATCTGTAAGCAACATCAAGTGACGTCAGTTTTACAGCCACTGTTTATAATGTTTTTAATGGCAGAACCATGGACAGATTGTTTCTGTTTTATTGCACTTCATTGAGAATTCATTGATTTTTACGATACCTGTTCTACCACTCTCTTTTACCTTCCAAGAGCCTTTGGCGCAGTGCCAAAGAGGCCCACAGGTGTTGCATTGGTCTAGGAAAATCTGTTGAGTACTTCCCAACCACGATCATTTGACATGCAGAAATAGAACAACCCACTGACACTTGGAATTTCACTGTTGTTTTACTTTCATTTTTCAGGTACCCTACTTACAAATTTTAAATTAAAACACTTGATGTATTCATCTTTTTCAATGTTGATGTGTGTGTTGATTTTGCGAGATTTCAGGATTAGATCCTCAATTTTAAAACTCTCTTAAACAACTACCGGGTACTTACAAGTATTTCTGTACTTCTTGTTCCAAAGCCTTCAAGTAAAATTAGTAAAACCAGGGTCATTTTGCTCCTCAGTTTGTGCTCAAGTCCGACCCAATTTTTGAGTTGTGATGAAGAGACTAAGTATAACCTTTGAGTTACCTGTGTTCACAATAATACATGTTTGATTTAGTGATTCGGTCAAGTTGTCAGGTGTTTTACAAATTAAGCTGAATGCACTTTTGCTGCAGCCTATTTTTTGCCATTAAAATGCAATTTGTAAACTTGTTTTTTATTATCACTTTGCTCTCTCCTAGTGGCTATGGTATACGGGATACAAATGTTACATGTTTATTCGCATGTTTCTGTGAACAGATGTGGGTAGATTGCCTTGGCAAAGCCTCAAGGCGGACTCTCTACCTTTGTAGCTGGGTGAATTTCATGTCTTACTTAAGACTACCGTAAATGGAGAGCTATTTGGTGAGCTGTCTGCCTCAAGTGAAGGATAGCTGAGCTCACTGCTTGGCCAAGGCATAAAATTAAAACTATTAAACAAGTAATGAACTAACTGCTAGTTCATTCAATTGTTCGCGCCTTCGCATGCGCTGTCAACTCAGCTATTGTTCATTTGAGGCAGACAGCTTAGCTTGTAACTGCCCGTCTGGGGTGGCCCTTAGACAGCTAATTTTCCTGATGCAACTTTTTATCTTAAAGGTAATACAAATCTCTATTTAGAAACTTCAATCCAAGAACCCAATTATTCGGTAGTCCTTATTATTCAAGGCTTGGTTATTGTAACGCCTGCTATGAGCGATAAGTCCAAATTTCCTCTTGTATATGTATCATACTGAAATGTCATTTCTGAGTATACAATGGGTATAATTTATTTATCTTTCGGAAGGCGAATGGCTTTGTTAGAAAATGTAGATCACGGGCGGATTTCAGTGGATTGAAATATGCAACTTGGTATTTTCTCAGAAACTTATTTATCTCCCTGGTAGTTTTTCCAGAGTTTACTCTTAATGGTCTCTGTTGATCCGTTATGGTAGTCTAATTTATATGAAGTTTTGAACAGTAGTCTTCACTCTAGACACTTCCTAACAGTAACTCAATTTCAGACACTGTAATTTTTTTCTGAACGTTAAGATTGTGTCTGACTTTACTACATTGATAAAGGCAAGTTGAGGGTTTTTAGAATTTTGAAGGCTAAGCAGTCTCTTTCATATAAAAAGGAATTACCATTTTCACTTACCTTGCAGCCTGTTTTCACAAGACAGGTATGTTTTGAATTTCTGTACTATGACATTCAATTTCACCTGACGGGTATGTTGATTAGGAAACTCTCCGTCTCCGGATGTACAGTCCACTGATGTAAGGTGAATAAGTTTTTGACTGTATGTTTCTGCGCCTTAAGATTTTTGCTGCCACTCATAGATACATTTTTCTGTTCAGGCTCTTTTTCATTTTTCTCTTTTGGCATGGGAACATTCTGAAGTGATGAAAGTGTACATCCAATAAACTGAATTCTCCTATTTGGCTCAGAATACGGAAAAGAAGTGGAATTATAATTTGTCAAATTTCTCATTAATTTGCAGCAAAAATTTTGTGCTCGGTACAGTCATCAACTGTACCGGGTCTAATTTTGATTACTGTTAGTGAGGTAGTCAGTTATTGAAACTAGAGAAGTGACAATTTTGGCTATTGTTTTTTTGTACAAAGTCACTCACTTGAATAAGTGTTCAGATTTTTTATTTGTTTGTCATTTGCTGTACAAATTTTTTTCATAGACCCCTCCCCTGCGATGTGCTAATTAGGTCAGACTGAAGTTGCAAATTTTAAAGTGGAATAAATCAAGATGGCGGTGAATCTTCTGAGGGTTCAAGCAGTAAATGAACGCTATTCTGTCTAAGGTTGTATTACCTGTAACTAGGAACACTAACTTGCATTAAAGATCCAAAACAAAGAAATCCACAACAAAACATAAACCAAAAAAATTTTTTCAAAGATACTAGTTTGGGCTTTAAAAGGCTAACCTCCTTCATGCGAGTCTGGTCTCCGTCATAGTGTCACAGCAGAGTGTGCCACATGTTTGTAGAGTTAATTCCTGCCATCGATTTGCATGGCTTAGACCAACATCTTTATTTTATTGGTATTTGAATGTAGTCTGGGCAGGGTCTCCAGAGGATTAGGCCGTGTTATCATGCTGAATACATCAGACTTGTCTTGTGATTTGAGGTGACAACAAACCAGCCGCTATGGGCCTACCATCAATTACTGAGTTACTGAGAAAAATTGTGTTACTTAGTGTTCATTACCAGCCACTTTCATGCATTCTCTGTGTGAGTTGGAGGTTTTGTATGACGAAACTTTAAAAGAACAGAAGCACTGCCAAGAAAATCCGATAACAAAACATAGTGTTTAAGTTTTTTGGGAAATATTTTTACATGTTTTGTCAATGGCCGTTTTTTGCGCAAGTTTAATCTTGAGAATTTTTGTAAGACCACAGAGTGTGGCAATTGCAGTCTTCATCCACATGTCAATGTCCATCTGTTTCTACACCTTATGTCACATCTATGCAGATTAATTACATTTCCTCTTAAGTTCTCAGAAAATAGGACATCTGAAAATATTAAGGAAGTTTTTGTATCTTGATTCTCTGAATCTCTTGTATAGAGCCCTAAGGTAGTTTTGGGTAGTTTGGAAAATTGTTTTGTGGACCACTTTTAATTGTTTGTAGTCTCCGAAACAAATTGCAAGTTGCAGAATATGGCTGTAAGACCCATCATTTCGGCTAGCAACTAGATACAGCGGTAGTGAATCTGTGTAGTCCAACATTGGCTGACTCAACCTCCATGTACCTAGAGGTTACCATATGTTTTAGCTTGTATGCTTACAAATGTCTTCATGGCATGGCACCCGATTGTCATAGGGTCTCCTAAATCAGGTTCACTACAGACATACCATACTAGGTTTAGTGCCAATGGCAATCCCTTTCTCTGTTCAGAGCTGATTTTGACATACATTCATTCTTCTTCACTGGTACCATGCTATGGAACTGTCTGGTTTCTGATGTATGGTAGAGTGAATCTATAGATATCTGTAAATCCAGGTACCGGTGTATAACTGCAGTCTCTTCAGATTCACAATATTTGCTTTCTTATCGGGACCCTATGGGAGGACGTTAATGTTATACTGAATCTTTCCTGTATAAATACATCTCACTACTTACTTAGTTGAAGTCATCCCTGCCAACTGTCGCAGTTTCCACCAATCACATTCTGTCATACTCAACACTCTTGTCTTTCACCATTGTTATCTTGAATTACCGTTCTCTTGAATCACATGACTTGCAACAGGAAAGTTTTTTTTCCAGTGGTTGACCATTTAAGGGGTTGCAGAACCATTCATGTACCAAGACTGGTAAGACTTGTGTGTATGCATCGTATGGGTTGCCACAGTTTGTGCTAGCCTACAAATTATCTCAATAAAATTACAACTGTTTGAGCTTCGGGGATCTGCATAAACTGTCAGAATTTTAGAATTGTCACAGTTTAAGCAGTTGCAGTGGATTATGGTCCAACAAACCTTGATGCTTCCAAAGACTGGCATATCTAAAACATGGTCCATCACCCTTATAAATCTCAGCTTGCCTAATGGCTATTCTAAAAACTATGACTCTATTTACTTCTGTATTTGCTGATAGAACTTGGTAATGACATATGCTACTGCAGTTTTGATACCTTAAGTTAATTACGTTTTAACCCTGCACACTGATAACGGATAATGGATAATGTTCTAAACGTGGTGGGAGTGTGGTGTAATTAGTGGTCATAGTCAGATAACATTCTCCAAAAACTGGTTAGAGGGTGATCCGCTTAGCAAAGATTTAACTATCCAAGTGGTGTTAGCTTCAGTATTGGGGTGTGACCTGTTGTTCCTGAAGTGCTGGTTCCCGCACCTTCATCTTGTCCTCAGGTGTTTTGAGAACACAGGTTATGGCAACCAACATAAATGAACTTATGTTTGGCACTAATTTGTTTTACCATATATACTGTGCTAGCATATGTGTGGCTTTTGGCATGGTTTAGATTGTGAGGGATCTGTGCAGGTGAGGCCGTAAGCGACAAATTGTGCCTTGTGCTTGGGTAATCCTGTTTGTTTATTAACTTTTATTTCCTGCTGGGGGCACTACAATGCTTGCTGGGTGTGTTTAGTGTTATTGGTGGCTCCAGGTGAGAGCCAGGCTCACCTGACGCAAGAGCTCATAAACATGGAAAATCATACCGCAGCACCCTGTCTGATTTGCATCATTTTAGCATTTACCAACTATGTTCTGCATCAATATGGTTCTTGACCTTCAGTTCTACACTGCTTCAACCCTGATCACTATTTTACAACAAAATGATCTTTAAGTTTGGGATTCTGATCCTTGTGTAGTTTTATTGTTGCATGTAATAAGTAGCAATGCCGATAATAAAATTGAAAAATAAGGTGCGATATTATGTTCTTTTTTAGTTATTTGTCTCAACTTGGAAATAAGTTTCGAAAACAAGGCAATTCGTATGAAATGTGTTTTTTATACCTTGGCAAGTGGTAGTTGAATTCGAGACGTGCGCTCTGTGTATACCAAGAAAAATCACCATGTACTGAACATCACCACTGTGCTACATTAGAAGGAACCAGGCGTTTCCCTAAAGTTGGGAAAATTATTTTGCTGTACTAAGTTCCAGAAGTTGGGATTTACCGTTATTATTATTATTACTGTTATTATTATTATCGTTATTAGCACATCTATGCAAAAATCACTTGACCGTAACTTCTTTGTCCATCTTATGAAGCTAGAGGTCAGATTAACTTAGCTTTACATAGTATCACCTCTACAAACTGGTGGTAAAGCCCTAATGACTATAAAACAGTACCATTAGTCCTACATTTGAGCTTAATGTATAGTGATGCCTTTGTTAACGATTCAGTTCAGGTAGCACAATCCATTAGTGTCGGGTAATTGTACCTACACGGGCACCATTTGAATTACACAATTTTATCAATTAGGCGAATCCCAGTGGATTGATCAACTACCATTAATTCGCTCCGTTCTAGCAGGAAATCACCTGATCCTAACTTTCTTCTCTCATTAGGTTCAGTTTCCACAAATGCTGCGCGTATATGGTTTCATCATAATTCACTTACTTTGTTTAGTCCGATTGACGTCATTTCAAGAGTAGCCATTGTTATATTTCATCGGTTTTGATTTGCATCATTGGGTTTCCCCAGGTGGTCTCACCTTGAACTACTCATTATTGTTAATTTCCCTATCTAAAACACATTAAAAATTAACCACTCTTGCTTAGTCTTGCCACAGTTATATTCTGCCTCACTTAATTTATATCATTTCGCTTTCCCCAAGTAGTCCATGCTTCTCAAGTTATGCATAGATTACATAAAAAAGTAATCATTTTCAAATTCATTTGACGTCATTCGTTCCGTCCATGCTCTGCCCATCCATTGTGTCGACTGTTATGACGCGCTTGCTTTCAAGGTCAGTACATTCTCTATGTAGATGTATGGCACCCAGTCACACATGCACGACCTCTCACACATTGTTTTCTGCGATATATTTTCCGCGGGCGTAAATCCTGCACGATGTAGATACCCCTGTTGCTTTTGCAATGATGGAACGTTGTTAGAATTCAGGGCATTTGCTTAATTAAATGTGCACTGTGAGGCAATCGGTCTTGCTCAAATGTTTCTGGTTGTGGCACTGTTTCCTTCTCCAGTTTCTGTTAGTTGAGAAATAATCAACAAGTCATGCAGTAATTTTAATATCTGTAAAACCGACCTGGAGCATTAATGCACTGAAAAGAGGAAAAACTAATTACAAAATAGAGTTGTAGGTTTGCTAAAATGCACTTTTCTGTTTTTGGAAAGGTTAAGTGAGGTTCTTTAAGTATGTAACATTTTTTTACATTGTTATTCTAATCAAAACTTAACATTAGAGATCACAAAGAACTCCATGGTATATATAATGTTGGGGGTGGAAACAAGATGGCTGTAGCACTCATGAACACAGTTCCTCACTTATAAACACAGTTCACCGACTGGTAAATGCTGCACAGTGACTAACTTACTCGTGAGTCTAGGTTCGAGTTACTGAATCGATGAACTGTTTCGGGTCCATCTACCGTTTAATGAGTGATCACAATATTGTGAGCCACACTAACTCTAAAAGTCTTCTCTATAAGCTTATAGCATCAGACATTGTGCGAGGATTTGAAATTGATCTCTTTCATCTTAAATAGGGCTTTTGGAACTGTAGGATTTGTAAAGAATATTATTTAATGAGTATTTTGTACAAATGGTTCATGTTGAAATTCTTCATTTTGGGACAAAAAATAATTTCTAGTATTCCCATTTTCTATTTTTCAAAACCGTATTCCTATCATGTATGGACCCTCAAACATTATTTTATTAAACATTTTTATACAACAGCTATTATTTACAGACCATGCTGATTAAATGTAATTTTTGTTCTGAAATTTGACAAAACAAAATTCAGCATGTCCGTGACACTGTGTCCAAACTAAAGACTTTACCATTTTGCCCATATTAATTTCCATTCTTGTAATCAGCAATGTTACCTGTTGTGTGTCATGCAGTTTGATGTGGAAATGGGCGCCCCATGATAATATATAGCATTGGGAGTTATAATGGGCGCCCCATGATAACATTAGTATCAGGAGTTATAACTTCATGTTTTTGCTGGAGGGGCTAAGTAGTCAGATGGGATAATTTTAGGATTGGCACATAAAAATGTTCATTGAGATTGGTTAACTCAAGTCAATGTGCAAATTAAAATTGCAATCACGCCTTAATTTATCTTGACTAATGCTTACCCGTAATACAACAATGATACAATGGTAATACAACAGTAATAATACGACAATGTTGGACTAGTACACGTTTTATAACTGGGGCTCAGGGAATCTGCCATTCGTAATTTTTGAGGTCTGTCCAGTTTCCTGACGTCTGTGTAAACAGTTCAGAAGTCTTTACACTAGCTTAGAATGACACACAATGTTACTATTGGAAGCAAGTCTGGAGGTAAAATATCACCAATGCAGTTTACAATATGGTGAGCAAGTGATTTTTTTCATTTTTTTGTTAATAATACTCAGCATCAAATGAATGCTATATCATTACAGAGGTCTACACCATGACCACCAGCAGACAATTGTTTGAGAAATTGAGGGCATTCATAACCTTGTTGAAAGCTTTTAAAAATGAAAAAAGACCTATTTTGGAAATTATTTTCGTCTGAAATTGGAGATTTTATTATGCTCATATCAAAATAAATAGTGGAAGACAACCAAGAAATGGAACTAATGGTTTTCATTTCTTTAAATCTACTTTATATCTCATCAATATTGCATTAAAAATGATGCAACCATAAAATCAATATTTCATGCGTTTTCTTTTGCTCAGGGTTAAATGTAGCCCTAATTAAAAATATCTAAGTGACTAGTGACTAACGGCCTGTAGAAGAATACATTTATGAAATTGGGAGTTAAGGCGACTCTATTCTCGATATTCATGACACATTCCTTTCTCATGGTCATGTACTCTGCGTTTGTGGTAAAAATATCATTTTTTTTAAAGGTACAGTGATTGGGAAAAGTCGTTTCACCAGTCTTACCATGAAACTTTTTGTAAATGGAATTTTCTGAAATGCTCAGACTTGTGTCTTGAGATTTTCTTTACCTTGAGCTGATTTTTTCATTGTCAAAAATATGTTAAGTGTTAAAGACTTATCTAAGAATAAGGTGACTCTTGATTTTAAATCAAAGATATAAAATTATGGTTTTGAAATTGAAGGATTGTATTGTTGGAAAATAGAAACATGGCTAAAACTGGACACTTTCTTGAGATATTGAATTTTGAAGTTTCAATTCTTGCTTAAACAACAATCCCTGAAAACAAAATTTTGTGTCAGCAGGTGAACAATCACAGGTTTGTTCTTATTTATATTACACACTTGATAATTTTTAAATAAATAAGCAAAATTTATCAATATTGTAAAGGCAGTTAGTACATATTATCACTGAAACTTGAAGTCAGTGTTCTCAACATTAAATATCAAACTTGACCAAAGTAAGACAAACTGGTCACGACAAAATTCAAACTCAACGCAGTGACGAGTCAAAACAGGTTTTTGAGAAAACTATAGTCCAGTGCCGTTCACGGGATTAACTGTAGATGAAGTTGAAATGAAGCTAAACACTGTTTTGGTGATACCAGCCAACTCTTGTTCTATCATCGGGTAAATGTACCTTTGGGTCTACAAACTACCCTGGACTCGATGAGACTTCTATGCTCCTTTAATATTTTTTTCTCTTGGTCATAACACCGGTTCTGCTGTTTTGATTGTTGAACTATTTCACACTCGTGTGAAATAAACATTTTACTTACTTAACCAAAGGGGGTTTGTACTGTAGAAAAACTTTGGAGGGGGATTTGTTTTGATTGACAGGTTGGTCCTAAACAAACCAGGTGTGTTGTAGCACTCTCCCAGAGAGCAAGATTTGTTTCCTGGAAACAACAATTCATATGAATTTGTTATTTTTTTCTGAAATCCCCACGTTTTGTTTTATTTTTAAAACTGCATTTTTGTGAAATGCGGTTATGTGAAACCTTGATTGTGTGGCAAGTATGAATGCTATAGGTCCAGACTTTCTTATTAATTGATGTTATCCCTACAACTGCTGTTTGATATCATCTGTTTGTACCAATTGATCTGCAAATTACAGACTGTTTTATTTTCTTTTTGAATGTTACATCAATAAGGTTTTTCCCATGAAGTTAAGCTAGAGGTGGTGGTTATATAGGGATACCTTCATCACATGCCGCAGCATCAGCTTTCAAAGTTGACACTGGTTTCAAAAATTTATTACGTAACGAAATTATGACTTGCATAATAAAATTATTACTCGCATAATGTGGGTTATCAGTGCTTTTATATGATGATGATGATGATGATGTCAGATGCCCTTTGGTAACTACATGCTCACCTGAGGGCAAACTTCTTGCGTAACCTAGAGTTGCACATGGCTACATCTTTAGTATGAGTCTGGTGCGTTGTTTGGACGTAACTTTTGATAGGATGCAAATTGACACGTTGCAAATGGACCAAGTCTAGGCTGCTGTACGTCAGTTCCTGGATGCAAGACCTTCACAGAAATTTAGGAAGTTGGGTGCGGTTAAAAATATAGTGCAAGTGGTCTGATACATGTTGCATCAGACATACACAGCCCGCTCAGCTGTGTCATTGCATCAGACACCTGAAGCCATTTCTCATTTATTAATATAGATATGTAACACATATAGGCATATACTCAAATTAAGAATGAGCTGAGGAGCTAGAAACCTGACTGAAGGGTCTAGCAATGGGGTCCAATGGGATTTGAATCTGGGACCTTGTATACAGGAGGCACAGATTTAACCCACTAGGTCACACTGCCTCCTTGGAGGTGGTTGATCACTTGCAACTTTTTGCTTGTTATCAAGAACAAGAATCCCAACTGGTGCAATGGCGACATTTTCATCGGATGATTGTTCTGCCTCGACACATGTTGGCGTTCTCACGAACAGTCGGCAGGACACAACATGGTTGAGGCCAACTTGCACTGCCTTTGGAACACAGTGGGATCAATTTGGCAACCTGCAGGTCGTCAATGTGACCTCAGATTGTATTCGTGTACCTGGAAAAAATCCCAAGTCAACACGAAGTCGCCACAGCATCAAAGTCGGACAATTCGTTTCAAAGTTTGTGTTGACTTCCAAACTTAAAATTACCAACACCTTTGTTCACAATTGTTCCATTTATTTCATGAAAGCAGTGCATTTGCCACCACTCATCAAACGGGCTTAAATTACAACAGGAAGTAAACAGATGGAAGTCTGAATTGTTGGGCAAAATTCTGGCAAGATCGGTGAAGCACGCGCATTCTATCTTCGGAAGGAGGAATTGAGTTAGTGACTGGTGCATATTCTTTATGGGGGAAATTGAAGAGGTGTGTGTATGGTTACAGAGCCTGGCTCCTGTATCTGCGACTATCAAATTAAAACTACTGGTTATTATCCAAGTAAACTTCCAAGTGTCACACAATGTAATTGGTCAATTTTCAGGTTGTATCGTAAGTTTAGTAGTCTCGGGCCATAACAGTTCACATACCCAGTGTTTTCTAGTCCGTGGGAAACTTAAAGGCTTTTAGTTCTTGCCTTTTACAAGATTTTGCATTTACTTTCTGTCCTTTGCCTGGTAACCCATTTTGGTCTCGGTCTAGTTCAGTTGGAACTAGCTGTGAACCTTCTGTTTGCATGTATCGGATGTGTACAGGCTATACCATAACTGTTCTTGGTTAAATCTGTCTTCAACCGTAAGTAGTTGGGGATGGTTTCCTCACTTGATGCAGTTCTCTTGCGTCATACTTAACTTTACCTGGTCTATCTGGTATTTTAACGAGCTTACCAGACACTGGTAAGCCCCAATACACTTGTCAAAGCCATTTAACCCTGACCTCAACCTGTTGGTAAACTCTTTGCAATTCAACAGTGTCGCGAAGGCGCAAAAGCAACCCACATTAGCTCTGTGTGTACATAACATCCGCATATGTTTTTCAGCTTTTTAGTTTGTTTGTTCATGCCTGGCTTATGAAGCGGTACAAGCACCTTAATGATTCTAGCATATTGGCTGCTGTAAATCTTTCTCTCCTGTGCTTAAGTTCTGTCTGTAAGACATTATTGACAACCTGGCAGGTCACGTTCTTTCATAGTTTTTGTCCCTGTCAGTCATTCCCGAGTCAAATTTCCCAACTTTTGACATATGATAATGTTTGCCCCAGTCCTGCTGAGTCTCTGAATGTGAAAGTACTGTATAGAGTTCTATGCCTTAAGTTGAAGGTGCAAACTACCAGGATCATGACGTATGTAGTAACTCCATTGAGTAGTCGGGCAGAAAATAAGCATATTTCCATACCTGATGACCGGAAGTGCTTTTGTGCTTATTGTAATTAGGGTGAACCTAGCAAGCCAACTTATTGGGCTAAGTCCAAAACGGTTACATACTGCCAGCTATAATGAGACACTGAGCACCACTTGTTATTTTGGAAGGACTTGACTTGAGACCAACTTAGTACCATATTATAGATGTGGTAAAATACAATACTTTATTGCTGTTCCGTTGTTTTTTTATTTAATGTGTGAAATGTTCGCCTGTAAATGAAGTTTTGGTCATGCAGGATTTAGAATTTGGCTTCGCTGAGGTTGCTGGATTTCGCTCGAACAGATTCTGCGAATGAGAACTTGACCACAGAACGAACCAGCTCATCGTGGGATCCCTACCTGAGCTCCCCCCTCCCCTAGTACACCCCATCTGAGCTGGAATAGCTTGATCTAGTGTCAGTTTTCTTGTTAAGTGTCATAGCTTTAGAATGATGGCGAAAGAATTAGAATTCTTGGAGCCGTTTCAATGTTGGGTCTGCTTTGGAATTGCACCATGGTCATCTATGAACTTGAACTATTATTGCTAATTAGCATCCTTTGATCGAGAAATTTATTACTGATTTTGTCTTTGTTCTATGTTTTCGCTAACACTTAGGCTGGTGCTTAGCTGGTAGTTTGGAATACCTGGCCACTGCTGCCACTTAAACTTGCACTTACCATTGTAGCCAGACTGCTTACTTCAAAGGACACACATGAGTAGTGATAAGAGGCCTTTGTTGTTGCCGCCATATTCAACTTATGCCAGTGAGAGCACAGTATTTGGACACTCCTTTTTTGGTTAAAAGTGATTGGGGTTGTGAGGAAACAGACTAACTGGTGGCCAAAATGACCCCATCGTGGTTAGCTCCTCCGTCTGGTTAAAACGTTAGCATTTTTAACTGCTAGAGTTTTCTCCACTCATATGAACCTAGTAAAAGTAACTATCAGATATTTTGCATGGTTTTGGCACTGCGTCAAATATTGACCTCGGGTGTATTTAGGACAAGTCACTATGACCATTTAAAGGTTACATTCTACCCAAACTTGTCTAAATTTCTCATAATTTCATTTCTCCCGCATATTTTTGTTAATTTATTTTTATTGTTCAGAATCTCCAAAGAGTGCACTGGATTGTACTGTTAGGTTACTGTACTCCCAAGCTATTTTTCATGGGGCTCCCTTTTTGGTGGTTGTATACTGAAGGTTTTGTTGGAATTGACCCAGTTTTATGCTTGGATTCTTTAATTATTTCTGCATCCTGTGTCTTTGTTATTCTTGGTTATTTTGTATTTATGAGGGGTGTGTTTGTAAGGCAGGCAGGTTTATGCATTCAGGTGTTTTCTTTCAATATCATGCTGGCGTAGTGATCATAGGTTGGCACCATGTTAAATGTCTGAAGCTAAATGAGCCCAGATTTACAGATGGAGCCAGATTTTTTTCGTATAGTCGGCAATTAAGTTCAGTTGTCTCGGTTTTGAGAGGAAAGATGTACAATGTTTTTTATTTGTCTGACGAAGCATTGACAATATGAAAATTGCTTTAATTTGCCACAGTATTTCTACTATGCAGGCGAATGCCAATGCTTAGTCTGGTATTTTCAAAATTTTATGAACGCCCATCCCCTCAGTCAAAATTTTTAATTGATCCTCAAAGATCCAATCCCCAAAAAATTACTAAACTACCACAATTCTTCACTTATTTAGCGCAGAGTATGAGCGACAAGTGAAATTCCATTTTGTCAAATTTCTCAACAAAAATAAAGATTAAAATTTTTTAAATATATTAGTGACATGGTTTGTATTGTATAGATGTCATAAAACAACTTTCGGTACAAGTAGTCAGCCTTAGGAATGTAGGAAATGTGACAATTTTGTCAATAGGACTGTCGTGGATTACACCATGATAGAACTCTCCTTTGTCCTGGAGATAAGAAAGCGCGTGACCTCGTTGTGGAAATCCGGCACATTTTCATGTCTCACTGATGTGGGGAACGTGAAGAATTTCACGTTTTGCATCCACGGGTACTTCTCCAGTTTATCAAGCTTTTTCACGTCGGAGTTGCAGTCTGCAGCACAGCAGTAATACCTCGTTGGACCAACGGATTTATACAACTCAGAAAAACTTATAAAGAATCTGACAACGGCTATTAACTTGTGAAACATGCATGGCACGAAAACGAGGTAGCAAATGTGCCTGACAGATGTTTACGGCATTGTGGGTAAATACATCGAGATTGAAGTCGCTGTGTTATCCGGTACGGCCTTATTGTGTTTGTGTGAAAAAGTGAAGATGTATTTTACACACTGTCAATTGTTTGTACTAACTGCATCAACCGATGTTTCATTTTGCCGTTTCACATGAAGTGACTGAAATATCAATGTAATCAACCGTTGACTAATCCCATGGCACTAATTAAAAATGCGTGCACATCCTGATGTCATTGTAGTGGACCATGTTGTATAGTAGCCTTTGGCTAAAACGTGTTGTTATATCTTTTACATTTTATCCTCTGTAAATAGTTTATTATTATTATTGTCATTATCATTATTATTGTTATTGTTATTATTTAAATGACTTCAGACCCTTTCAAGAATCTTGCAGGCATAATTTATTAGCTGAAAGAGTGCTAATAAAAAATGCATGCAAGATTCCCAAAATCATTGACAGCATATTGTCAGAGCCTTTCAGGAATTTTACATAGACTGTCAGAAACACAATAATTGAGATCAAAATAGTTCTTGGAATTATGGTATTATTAAGTTGAAAAATAACACCAGAGATGTTGGCTTTCCCCTTTAACGCTCATTTCATGCTTCTGTTGGTCTTGCTGTTGATTTTCACTCACCACTCTGGTGTGCCCTTCAGCATTTTTCATTGTAATCCCAGCTGCTACAGCACTCACCTTCAGTTTCTCTAACATTAGACTCTCCAAGTCAATACAGACTGCTTCATAATGTCGCCCCATTTATTGCATTTCTACCATTTCCTGTGTACACTAGGTCGCATAAAGACATCAAATAGATAAACTTGTATTTTTATGCTTACGTGGGGATAAATTAATGCGGTTTTATGGTTTTAATAAATTAGTAATTGCAAAGACGATTCTCACGAATTTTCCACGTTTGTGTTTCTCTTTGTTGATGAATCTGCTGTACAAGTTTTGTCGTTGGCTACTCAATCTCTCTACAGCTACTTTTCTACGCAGTAATATTCAAATTCGCTCATATTCTGTGGGAGTTTTGTTTAAGATACTGTATTTAGGAGCAATTAGTGCGTCACAGTTGCAGCCATCACACCCTTTGATGCAACATTCTTCAAATTGCATTGACTTTCTTCCAAGTCTGTTACATGTTGATAACCTAATGAAGTCAACAGGCTGGAAAGCTAATGACAGAAATAGGTCACTGTCTTCTAATCTTCACTGCCAACAATCTAATCTTTATGCTTCACCAGTCCAGTTTGGGACAGCTGAATGATTTCAAGAGACAGTTGATACTCTTTTTAATGATAGTGGTTTTGTTTGGCAAATTTAATCTTTGTGGCAGATTGAGAAGACTCTCTACACCTCTGTGTAACTAGATTAAAAATTGTTACATTTGAGAATAATCACCAAAATTGCCATGTTTCTACTTTTGTACTACATTGTAGCAACTGCATGAAATTTTACCAAGTGGTTTAGGTGACCACCTTAAGGAACAGATGCTGGTCAAATTTCCTGAAAACTTATTTTTATGGAAAAAATTCAGAGTGAAATTTCACTTGTTCATTTTATTGTGTTTCAAACTAGCTTTTTTACCTTAATTAGATTTGGTAATTAGCTAGACCAATAGGTTACTTTAAATTCACTGTCTGTAACTCACCTACTGGTAGAAACACTGGTCCTACCTATACATAGAAATACAATGTGCTGGTAACACACAGGGCTTAACAAACACCAAGCAAGCAGCTTGTTATCAGACTGCTTTTATGAAAAGAGAAGATACTTTCTTCATTAGCTGAGCTAGTGAATATTCAGTTGCCCATTAGGAAACAATGTTCAATCCAGTTCACCCTTCAGCTGTCCATAATTTTGACTTTCAAGTGCAGTAACTAGCACTGTTAACTTTGATCGAGGACTGAAGTTAACCATTCCTACTAAGGGACTGGCAGAGTGGCAGTCCCCAATACCTTGAAGTGTTGACATCAGTTTGAAAGGCCCTTGAGTGTGCTTTTGTCTTTCTTTGATTAGGTACAGCCAAGTGTTGAATCAACCCCCCCCCCCCGACCGAAATCCACAGCTTTAAGAACATGGGCTTTTTAGAATGATTACAAAATGCAGCTAGATGAAAATGAATGCCTAATATTGGTAGCGCATTGCTTTGATGTATTGTTTTACATCTTGTTGAACATGTGGTGTGGTAATATTTTTACAGTGTGAAGTATGTATTGTTAACATTATCATGTACTTCACTAGTAACATGATGTTCATGTAGTCTTCCCGCAACATGTGTTTTAATGCACGAAAACTGACAGACAACTACTGGAATGAGCAAAGATTGCCATGTTTGAAAATTTTCGACAGCATGATTGATCGTTACACTGAAGTGATTGCAACTGATGCTTTTATGTCTAAGACACAAAACTCAAAGAAAGTGTATACATACTTGTATCTTAACTGTAGGAGGACACAGTTTTGACTGGACATATTAGCTTAATGACTGAATAAATCAATAACTGAAATATTCTCATTTCCGTAGTCGCTGAGTTTTAATCTCAGGAATAATTACGACTCTGTAATTTTCAAATGAGAACCATAGAAATGCATTTTCTAACTATCGCATAGTTAAGAGGATTCCTTTTACAGTAGTTTAACTAGTCATTCTCTTGGTTAGGCAGTGTGTCAGTATTCCTTTCAATATGAATAGTCCGTTGATGATGAGGGCTTTGTAGTAGACATGAGAAATGCATTAGAAATCCAATTTAATACACCATTAATTATTGCGTAAGATCGTCTTGTCAGATTTTAAATCATCTTACAAGCTTGGCATTTCCGTAAATTGATAGAATATGGTACCTGGCGTGCTTCAATTAAACTTATGTAGGATCTAATTGACAAGTCTGTGTACTTGACCAAGTGTCTACATACAATAGACTCACTAAAAGCATATAGTTTTTAAAAGCAGAATGCCTGTAGGAATTTCATTTTTGACTTTTTACCACAATCTACCATTTATTGGGTCATGTGATCTGTAAAATTTAGCAAAAAAGAAAGGTACACTGATGATAAAACGGGGGAATTAATAACATGACCAATTTTCATTTGATATAAAATGTTTAATGTGAAATCTCAAAATTTTTTTTTCAATTTTCTAAGTAAGTCATTTTGTTTTTGTTTTATGCAACTATTAATTTTTCTGCAAAAATTATAAAAGTCTATTTTTACAGCCCCTGATGCAAAAATGTAACACTTCAAAAATAATTCCTAACAGTATTTTGGAGAACAGTGCATTAACGTTAGTGTTTGAAAGTTTGATATGAATATGAACAGTCACTTCTGAGATATGATGTTCCGAAATTAGCCAAATTTGGACATTTTTCTACTGTGCTACATAACCTTCAGTTTGCAAGGTTGATTAAAAATTCAGTGATAGTTCTTTAGGGTGAGTGTTCAGCTTAGTGGTGAATAGGTAGATGAAAATGACTGCCAACCACTCGCCTGGAATAAAAAGTATTTTAAACTAATGGTTTAGGAATGAAGTAAATTAACACAATGAACATTCATAGGTGGCGCCGTTACATAGTATAGGAGTAGTTACCTATCGGTGACCTGTTGCGTTTATGGACCTAGGTTTCAAGCCCGTCCTGGGCCCTTTGTCTTGGTGTGAAGGTCACATCAACTCTGCACATCAAGTTTACCATTGAACACCTTTCGGATGACAAACTCCCGTTTCGTGACATGTGCATACATATAAAAGAGGTCACTATCTACCTGAAACCTGCCCACACCGATCTCAAATCGTCATCTCCAACATAAAAGATAGGTTGTGCGCGTTCACTTTTAAGAGTTAGTAACAGAAAAAAATGACAAACATCCGGAACAGACTAGTATCAAACATGTGTTACGTGACAGTGACTACTCCGACTGGATGTTAGATCCCTGACCCAATGTGTCTAAGAAGACTGATCATTTTAGAGTAAGGTAACCCTTTCGTATGTTCACAGTCTCTCAGAAAAACTTCCAACATTTTCAGAGAACATCAGGTGGGCACATGCCATAAACCATTCAACACCCAGTGTAGTGCCTTGGTCCACCCGGAAAGATAAGTTGGACAACAACAAGATATTCTAGATGATATACAAGATTAAACGCCCTGATTGTCCTGCCAAATATTTTGTTGAGACCGCTCTTAATCTAGGTACCAATGTAAAAGAACATATATCATCTGGCAACTCTACAGTCGTAGGAGAACATCGTATAAACACATTGCACAGCATTTGCAAACCTGCAGTCAAAATACTTTCTAGATGAAATAAATATTGGAATCGTAACATCAGAGAAGCAGTCGCAATCATGAGCAATGAAGCAAAATTGAACAGACATTGGATATGAATTTCCTGCTATTTACTAGTGCCTCCTGACGCAAGTAATAGCCACCAGGTGGTGTTGTGCAACCACCGAGGACCACCCACGGCTGACCATTGGACACAAAGATTCCCGCCAGCACCCCGACGAAGGACCGGGACGGGCTCAAAAGTTAGGTCCACAAACACAACAGGTTGCCAATAGGTAACTACTCAATCCTGTATGAATTAAAATACTTTGTTTCCTTTGCTCATTGGAATTTGTGCACAACTCAGATTTTTATGTTATCTGACAAGCAATTTTTTTCGTTTCTATATCTGACGTTGTTGCAACAAACCTAGGCGCGTCTCAGTTATAGAAAGTGAAAAAATAAAATGCCACCAACCTCCCAACCCAGAGCCACGAAGAGCCATCATGGGGAAAGGAACAATATTTTGAAGATGTCCTCGTGGGAAATAAATTTTAATTTTGTTAATAAATCATTTGTGCACAAAGAACAGTGATAGTCTCTTGTGCAATTTATGTTATTTGTTCCATGCATGACACAGAAAACAAATGTTAACCTTTGTGACATGCTGAGGTTGTCGTGTGGAGTCTTTGTTACGAGTATGCTTTTTCAAACACAAGTGCAAAGTTATATGGAAGGCACAGTTCTGGTTAATAATGTTTTCTTGTAAAAACATTTTGTAGTTGGCTGTCCATCTGGGGGGGGGGGGGTAATCCCTGTTCTCACTTGAGATCTTGAGCTTTTAGTTGTTTGGCATGAATGTTCATACCAAGAGTCACTTGACAACAGGCAGACCGTGAGTTTCAGTGAACTGAGCGCCGATCAAAGACAACACCTCATGATGTCACATGACAAGGAACGAAAAATGCGTTTGTTGGGTTCACAAGTTCGGTGAAAATGTAACATTTTTTCAGTGGCTAAAACACCAGCCTTTTATTCAGATGGACATGCTCTCCTTGTTGGCTTATGTTTTTTGCCACCAGAACCGCTTTTAAATGGAAATGTATGCTAAAGGCACATTTCCTCTCTGACTCAGTGATAAACAAAGGCCAAAAGCGGTCTTACAACAAATATGCTAGGGAAAAACACCAACAGTTATGGGGTAACTGCAAATAATGTCAGCAAAAGTGGCTCTTTGAACCATTCACATTATTGGCGTTTTTGATACTACCTAAACACTAGCATTTTAGCCAATTTGTGAACGGGATATTTGTTTCACAAACCAAATGCATTGTGTCTAGGTGCAGAAAGAACCTATTATTTTATGCAGTTTTACTTAAAACTATGACATCCCTGTTTGCCTGTGGAACATAGTTTAAGCTGGTGCAGTACACACCTGGATGTTTTCTTTGTGATGAACAAGTTGTCCTGACACAATTCCACTCTATGCCAAGGTACTCTGAAGACATGGTCTATATCATGGGATTTACACACCAGTGGCCTGCCTCATTGTGGAGTTGGTCTTGTCATAAGACACCTGTGCTAAACCTGCCAGACTTGTGCCAGTCCCAATATCTTTTCTGCAACAGGCCAGGAAAAGCTGTATCTGTTCATTATCTCCACAGTGTTACATTTGTTTAGTTTAAAGCATAATGTGCCTAAGGTTTGAATTATGCTCCAGTGCTGCCCCAGAGAAGCTGACAAAGCCTTCTAATGTTGACAAGGAAGACTTAATCTACCAAAATTTTCGGGGTAGTAATGCCCTTTTTCAGCTTGTTGACCATGCCCGAAATTTCTAAAATTTGCATTTTTTTAATACCCGTGCACGGGTTTCATGTCCAAACCCTAATTTATATAGGAGTGACGTAGTCGAAAGCGGCCGCCAATCTATTGTGAATATTAGCCCTCCAAGTGTTTGAAACTTGCTTCCCTTTAAACTTTCAAAGTGCCTTGTACTGTTAGGAAATTAGTTTTTTAATGTAAATTATGGGTGGGTGCTAGCCTGAACAGTGGGCACAAATTGAAAACGCCTAAAACTTCAGGGCTGGCTCTTAGCTGAGCATTGGGTACTTACATGTGCAGGTTGGGTGTTGGCGCTTTTGTGAGCATGGGCATTAACCCAAATATTTACGGTATACTCATGTTTTATGGTAAACTCCTCAACACTGAGTCATGCTAACTATCTGCTGTAGGAACTCCAGCCAACTGTCTCTGTACCAACAGATTCCAATGTACCTGCTCTAGTCAAATATTTGTCTGCTTCAGGGCATTTTTCTGTTGCAGTTAAAAGCCTGAGATTTTCTGTGTGTGTAGAATGTGACGCTTACAACACATTCACATGTTGAAAAAATTTCAGCAGATTCACCTCTTGTAATGTTGCTAAAACATCACTTGTGTTTCCTGCTGGCTTATTATTTCACAACTGCCAAAGCGGCCTGAGATACTCCCTGAGTAGAGTCTTTGTGTTCACGTAAGTTTTGTGGTCACGGGTCTGGTGTTGTGTCGCTATTTTTGAAAACGTGCACGGAGAGTGGACACACCTGATATTTTTGATGATCACTCCTCAATGTAGTTAACAGTGGAGAAAATGTCGTCTTACTGCTGCTCTCAGTTACCTGCAGAAAAGCAGAAAAAGTCGTTCACGTACGTGAATACTGTAGTGATCTTGCCAAGATTGATCGTTTTTCATATTCAAAGGCTTATAGCATTATTATTAAGACTTACAATTTCTTAGAATCTTTGTCGTTTGGTAGCTATGGCATAGATTTTTTCAAACTCTTTTACCATTTGTTTGGTGCTACAAATCTATAAAAATGAAAAAAGTCACTTGTCGGCCATACTGTGTCCTAAATCAATGAGATTTTACCTTACACACTTTCTTTTTGGTGTGTGGAGGACAATGAGCTTGTTCTCTGGCCTAGTAAGTGCTCTGGACAGGATGGTCTTGACACCTAAAGTGGCCAATTATTTACTGAGTTGATGTTAGACAGAACTGTTTAAATACCCATTGTACTAGAGATAGTGAGTTGAGTGTTGAAAGATGTAGTTCCCAGGTTCTGCCTGTATCATAGAGAGTGCCAGAGTTCCTCAAGCTAGCTATGCTGAGTGTAATTAACTTGTTGAATTTTTTAGCGCTCTCTATTGATATCAGTTGTCATTCTGAATGTTAAACGGCTGCAGTATTAATTGTGGTCGTAATGCAATTTCATGTACAAATCGATACGGAATATATAAACCATGTATTCTGACATTTACAGAAAAAATTGGAAATATGATTGATGTTCTTGGTTTTCTGATTTTAAACTGTTTCCTGACTTTTCGCTAGTAATTGGAGACTTAGTGAAGCCTTATAAGTATAGATGATTTCTGCTTACCTTCCCAGGCATGGCTGTACTTTACTTGCCACTAGTTGACATTGAGGACACTAGATTTATGAAAAGAAGTTATTGTTTGCATGTACAAAGGCTTGCTTCAGGCATTTTACTCAAGGGACACCTTGAAGGTGCTGCATAAGCCATCTCCATTGCTTTCTGAAAGTATCTTATTGCTGAGTGCTTGATATCAATAAAAACTTGTCACTCAAATACGGTATGTTTTGAAATAAAATGCGTTACATACTTCAGAAATTTACGGTTACAAAGATCCTCTGTTCAGACACAAATGATAGTGTCTGAATACAAAAAGTTGTTAAAATGTATGTCACGTGAAAGTAAAGTCTGCATAGTTTCAAATAATTTTTGATGCACTTTTTCTGTGATCAGCTATGTTCCTCCAACACCAGAAACTGTGTCCTAACCTTGCATGTGATTGAGGTCTTACTAGTATGGTTCCTTGTGGTTACCATCAATCAGACAAGAACTTGACCCTTCCCTAGGTTGTATGTTTTCTTTTGCCTGTGTGAATTGCATAACTTTCCTAACTATAAAAAGTGATAGAGGCACACATTGATGGCCTGCAGATGGAAAATTAACCCCCTGTACATTTAGTGCTTGGCATTTTTAGCATGGAAGGTTTCTCAACACAAGCCTGTTTTTATGGTCTGCTTAGTGGTGGTTACAGAAGCAGTGCACTGGGTTTTCAATTTATTTGTAGAAATTAAAAAATTGCCTAAACGCCATCTAGTGTTGGTGTGTGGATCATAGCGTGTCCACTTTGATTTCCATGAACTAGATTTTTGTCATCAATTCTTTTTGGCATTTCTTTGTCGACCTTTGCAAGAAATATTCGGTGAACCAACAATGAAACATTATCAGTAAGTCTATGTATGTCGGTAGAAAAAAAGTTGTGATGGGGAACAGTTATTCCACAACCTGAGATTGAATGTCTGCTTGAGTTGAAGCCTATTCTGACATAGAGGGGAATTTAGGAGCATTTGAAGGAATTTTTCGGTCTGGAGAGGGTATTTTACATGATTTTAAATGATTTTCAGAACTGTTTGAGGTTGTTCTTTGGCCCAAAAATTGAGACATTGAGAGCCGTGCCTGTTATTTTCAGAAGATGATTTACTACCAGCGATCAACAACACCACCAAACCTGTGATATATATTGTGTAAAAGTTGTTTTGCCAGGGTTATGGATTACAGTTTTAGAGATAAAAGGGTAAAATGGCATTGCTTTTGGAAAGTGTCAAGGCATTATAAACGATAAAAGGGACCAGCAAAAGTAGAAGTTGCTGTTGTCTTTTAGTCAGTTTTGCATTTAATATTGACTATTAGTGAATGTGGGTTTCATTGAGGGTTCTACTGTTGATTAGCAACACGTGCGCTGTGGGGATAGATTTCCATTTTCCTTCCAACTCTTGGGGTTCTTGTTAACATTTAAATCTGACCCCTGACATTTCACTGGAATTACACTACGGGGTAATGTTCTATGTCAGCAGAGGAGGCTCTGGTCCGTAGTATTGACTCCATTGATTATTACCGACCACTATATTTCTTGTTAATCCATAACGTCATTGCTCACGTCACCATGCCGTTCATTGTAGCGATGGTTGTCGTTTCATTTTTCAATTACATGACTGTCAGAGTGTCAGTGACGTCAATTCAGTTTGCTTGTAGTTAACTCTGTCGTGGCAGTGGCAAATATGGGTTAAAAAACAGTTGGAAGGAGTTTCATGTCACACTTGTTGTCTTTACTTTCAAATGACTAAAGGAGTTGGGGGACCTTGATGGGAAGTGGTGAAATCTCTGACCTGGTCCTATTCCTTTAATAACACAAAATCAACCAGGTTGGGGGTCAGGTCAAACACTACCGCAATGTGGTGGTGTACCAAGTCTATGTGGTTATCGACTGTGTGACTGTGAAACCACAATGTCATTCGGGTGAATTCTGTCTCATCTGATATGTGCTGTCACTGAAAAATATATGTTAAATTTTTGCCATTCATCTGAAATATCCATCTTGTAATGTAAGCTCAGTATTGTTGGTACGCTGCACTATCCAACTCTGTACAGGTCTGATGTAAAACAGCCTTAAACTTTTCACCTGTCCAGGTATGTGTAAGCTGCAGTATTGTGGGTACACTGCACTACCCAACACCAAGCAGGTCTGGGCTGAGTTGCATAAAGCTTCAAAAGTTATCCGCTGGATAAGTTTGATTGTTGCATGTCGTCAGGTGCATTGTTCAACAATAACAACGTGATGCGTGATAATGCGACGTCATTGTTGCTATTCGGCGTATAACTTTTATGCAACTGCGCCCTGATGTAGAACAACCTTAAACATTTCTCTTGTCCGGGTGTGTATAAACTGCAGTATTGTGGGTACACTGCACTACCCAAGACCATGCAGGTCTGATGTAAAACAACCTTAAACATTTCTCTTGTCCAGGTGTGTGATGTGGTTGCTTATAAGCAAAGGTAATTAGAGTGTATGTGTCAGACTCATGTTTCACTCAACCTAATGGCATAGTGTGTGCCTCAGTAGGCTCAATTAGCCCAATTTATATAACGAGTAAATCTCTGGAGAAGGATTTAGGGAGGTGTTCAAAATACTGCTGTGTGTATGTTAACTTAAAGTTATAGGACCTTATCTATGGGGTTGTGCATTTAGCCATATGTTCAGAAAACTAAACAATTTAACTAAGTGAAAATATAGGAAAAACTTAAATCGAATACTGGAATTTGGTGACTTGAGTTAGCGACTTTGCGTCTGTCTCTTATGGACTTCAGCATGCAGAATGGTGAATGTTGGCCAAATCCCCTTTTGTCCACTGACGTCAAGCATACTGGCGCCCCCAGTGGAGGCCCTGAGAACTCGTAAATAAACCAAGTTCATGAACCCGGTAGCATCCAGCCTAGCAACGGCCGAGCCAAGCTGGCGAACAAACTTGTATTTATTGTGGGACGTTGAGTATCGTTTTTTTCTAAAAACATAATGCATGGTATATAATAATGAATGGTATATAGTATCAATTAATTATGATTGAAAGATTCCTTTTCAGTCGAGTCCACTGGGGGCGCCAGTATGCTTGTGACGTCAGTGGACAAAAGGGGATTTGGCCAACATTCACCATTCTGCCTTCGGCATGGCTATTGGTGTTACTATCATTCTTTGCCAACAGGTGGCGATTTCGATGTGGTATAGAGGTCAGGACACTATCCCATATGTGTGACATTGTTGGTTTGTTCAGAGAGGGGCGCTTGATGCACTCATGCAGAGCTTCTTTGACACTCCCCTTTTGAATCGGTCTTCCTCACAGTCTAGACATCATCAGTATCAAAATCATGTCCGGTGGCGTTTTTTCTATATTTTGATACCACAACTGGATGTCTCAAAACTTTCATGCTTTCAGCTCTGTGAAGTTTATATTTTCTGAAAGTAGAAAGTCACTACGGTTTGATTTTTGACTTTATGCCAAGTACTTCTTGGGTCACGTGACCGTGTGTTTTAGAAAAAATTAGGGAAAAAGGAAAGGTACATTCAGAGCAAAGGAGTGACACGAAAGAACACATTTCAGCTTATATAAACGGCCAAGATAAAATCTCAAAAATGCTGTCACAACTTTGTAAATTATTTGTTTTCATTTTATTTTCATTAAAATCACACAAATCCTTTCGTATTGCAAATATATCATTTTAAATATAATTCCTAACAGTGTATTCGAGAGCAGTACCTAGAGCATAGTATCTGAATATTTCCTGTGATTCCGATGATCCGTTTTTGAGATGTGATGTTTCGAATGTAGCCACATTTGGTCATTTTCGGGGATCCAACCTGAACTTAGAAATAGCAATAGGTGCCTGGTCATTTCTTGTTAATACTCGTTTTCTAATTTCATTTTAAATTGTATAGTAAAAATTTTACAATTTGTGACAAAAGTAATTTCTAAAATTGTTAATTTATATTTCTACTTTTCACAGGCTTTTCACATGGTTGGAAATGTGTAAAATTTCAGCAAAGGTTGTTTGCCAATATCTATGCCTTACAAACCATACTAAAAGCAAAGTAAATTTTCCTGAAAGGTTATTTTTGTTGAGAAATTAAAATGAAACTTAACCTATCTGCAATATTGTGTCCTAAACAGAAGATTTTTACTGGAGACACAATAGGAGAAGTCGTGCGGAAAATAGTGCTTTCAATTTGTTCTAGAAATTTTGTTTTATGAAACCTTTCAACAAGATTATTTAGGCAGATAATTTGACTCCATTGTTAGCCACTGCTTGTTTGATTGATGTGTTATCAGCTAATACAAAGTGAAATTGTTAACATTTCGTAAATTAGAGAGGAATAAACTTTATTTTTTAAATCATGTAAAACATACATTGTTACATGACTGGGTGGCCAGCAAAGGCACGGGCCCCTAACAGCTAACCACCGAGAAACAATAAATTAAATCGATATTATCAATTAAGACGAACAATATAGTTAACGACAGAAAAGGTACATGTACAGGGAAATAAAAAACAATGCCTTCCAAAAATTTGTTTATTAATTTAGCTCAAGTTGATAGAGACTTTACTGTTTACCTTTAGAAATTGCGTTTTAACGTTTCGTAACTTAAGCCGTTGTGCAGTGACCGTAAATAGAATTAGAATGAAATGTACATGTTTTGGTTATTTGTCAGAATGTTGTTGTTGCAAGTTTTCTTCCTGCATTTTTTCAGGTTGAGTTATTGTACACTCAGCTGTCTGGCCATGGTATTACCTTGCCTCCCTGTCTGACCATGGTACTACCTTGCTTTCCTGTTTGGCAACAACTTGGTGTACCGTAATTCTTCAATTATTTCGTGGAAAAAATAATCGCCGAATTGTCTTTTTACTTTTCAAAAACTCGCTAACTTGTTACCAGTACTCCTTGATTTACTACTGCTCTGTGTTTACTGGACTGTACTATGGTGTCATGGAAATAACGAAGTGCAATTTTCTTTAAATGCTTAGTTTTAAAGCATTTTGTTTTACAAAATGTGTTGTTTTTTCTACTACACAGTGTGTGATTAACTGATGAATGGTTAAGAGACTGTTGGTTGTGTGGTTTTTCCTGAGGCCAGTTCACACTATCGCTGTTTAAACTCACAGAAACCCTTTCTGCAATTTCTCTTGTAGTCATGAAAAGTACACTGAAGATTCAGACAGAAATTTGTCCTTTGTTCTACACAACTATTTCTGAAAAATAATCAAATCTCACTTGAGTGCAAAGTCTCTGAGCATAGCCGTACCTATAACTGCTAGTTACTACTAAAAGATTTCTATACATTATTTCTACACTGTGGTGCACTCACTATTATTTGACTAAATCTGTATACAACAGTTTTGACATTGGAGCATAAACCAAATTTCTGTCTAATGTCTTGAGTCACTTTCATGAACCACTGGACTTGTGAAGTCACAACGTGTAACAGAGAACATCATAAGGTGGTGAAAAGGGCATACCTGTGCACTATACTGGTCTAACTGAAAGCTCTTGTACACAACTGGTCTTTTATGGTCATCTTTAATCCAAAATTATATTTTTTTTGCTATTGGCACAATGGAATGTGCTTGTTGAAAGAAAACAGGTTAGGGTTAGTTCTTGTTTGTAATCATCAGAGAAGGGTACAAATCTAATTTTAAGTCATTTTCACACTAGGAACAACTTACCAAGAGTATCTACTACTTTTGTTCTGCCGAGTGTATATTACACACCGCGCACCATGTGACAAACATGGTGCAAAGAGAATTAGACAACCTTATGAATGAAACTGAGCAAATGCGCAGCTGGTGATTACCTCCGCATTGTCTGCAGGTTTGCGTCCACACTACAACATGTGCAAGTTACAATAGACCAATGAGCTAGATACTAAATCGAATATTCGGGCTCGATATACAATGCTTAAAACAAGATGTCTGACCATGCTGGCGCCACGCTTGTGTCGTTAACCATGTGACCGAAACAGAGATGGGATATCAAATGAGACAGCTTTGTAAAGAATACCGTGCTATGATTGGTTAAATTTCCCGAGTGTATAGACAATTTGTACTCCTTATGTATTAAGTTCGGAATAGAACAAGTTAACATATCTTGATAAGGTGGGGTAAATTGTCATGTGTGGGGTAAGTTGTCACATGTGTGGGGTAAGTTGTCACACGTGTGTCAAGCTCCCCAGTATTGACAGCATTCACACTTCTAAACGTAGCGACAGCTCCTTTCAGGAGTAACTTGTTCTATTGACCAACTGAAGACTGCGTTTACTGAATGAGGTTTCGGGCAAACACTTAATGGTCTCAAGTACTGGTCTTTAAGTTTATCATTCTCTGAGGAGACAGTATAAAGTCGATGTAGTATTTGATTTATCCATTTTATTGTTTTATGTTGTAGGCTTAGTCATTGCCTTGGTATAGGCAAATCTTTGGTGTAAGAAATGATAGCCAAAATTGTCTGTTTATAAGTTTTCAAAGAGTGATTACTTTGCTGCAAATATTACAAACTTAACCAGGTGTTGTTTACATCCTCTACATGATACAAGTTTAACCAAACTAATAACAGATTAAAAGTTTTTTATTCTTTGTTTTCTTGAGAAGTTAAATAGGTAAATAATCAATGTATTGGGTTTTTGTATAGAATGTAATGCTCAACTTTTGAGCCTCCAGAGTCAAATTGTGACATTTACACTCCATTTGTGGAATTTTGCCAAAACGATCACTTTTCTATCATTTCTTGATTGTTGTATGAAAAATTATTTGTGCACAGTTAGCGAGGAGAAAAGATTGAGGATACACTTTTCTTCAGAAGTTGTAAATTATGAGTCGTTAGGATGACAGGATTCTGTTCATTGATATAGAAAGAGTGAACACTTTTCAATTTGAGCATATACATGATGGTCACGAGGAATTTTGGCAAATTTCTCAACAAAAGTAAATGTTGAGTAGAACTTAACTTCTTCATTAACATGATTGATACCGAATAGCTATCATAATTTAACGTTTTAACGATAAATGTACAGATAAGTGCTAGTCACTGAGATACTTTTTCAAATTATTTCTCGACTGTGATAGCCTCATAATTACTGGACTACATCTTTTTTCAGCAAATGGTGGGTGCGTAAGACCAAATTTCCGTCTGAAGTCCGAAGTGGTTTTCATGAAATGGACCCAAGGCCCATTAAGTTGCTTGTCACAGGGTGGGGGGAGGCATGAGAAAGTTTTGGAAGAACAATTTCGCATTTGTATTAAGTTGATTTTTTACACAATATCTTGGGTTATACCAGCTTCATGTGAAATTTATTTTAAAAAATTGTAGTATTTTGAAAGAGCAAAAGTTGAGAATATATTTTGACCAAACTGATTACGATTCGTTTGTTAAGTTATTAATTAAAATTAAGTGGAAATGATATGAAATCCACAGAAAATAAAATTAGAAATTTAACACTAGCATCGCATTCGTTTAGGAATGTTAGCAGTTTGTGAAGCGAAATTTATTTTCATACCGTTTTCTAGACCAGCTTGAAGGCGTTATGTTGTCCATGTAGAAATTGACTATATCATAATTGCTGGATATCAAGGAAGGCATCACTAATTATTGCTCTCTTTGATGCGACTCCAATGTCTAGTCATTTCCAATGATGGCAGGTCACATGATCGTTCTGGAATGAGCAGTCATCATCTGATGAATTTCCCCATTCTAATTACCATCATCATCCTCTGTAGATTTCCTCATTGGTTCGTTAATTACATCTGTCTTGCGTAATAATCCTGAAATCATACACTTTGCATGTCAGACACACTGATGCATGCTCATAAAATGTATAAAAACTCATCCTGTCTACTTGTAAAAGGAAATCAGTTTTTTATCATCCCCAAGATATGTCTTTTCAAGTAAAATATACACATCTGCATTATGTTTCGTTTTGAGTAAGCCGAGTTCATTTTTCTTTATAGTTAAAGGTACTCTGCTTGTTATGTCTCTGATTGGTTATTGATTTTTGCGTGTAGACTTGGCACACTGATTAGGTGTCAACACTAGAATGTGTTGATTATTGGATAAAAAGGCTAAAATCTTGTCGGAAATTTAAACATGTCGAATTGCATGGGTAGAGCCTGCACAGGTGGTTTAACATCTCTAATGTAAGCTTTACCTGGCTATTCGATACAGACACCATATGTGCTTTATAAAGGTGTTATGCTATAGAAGTAATGTTCTGTCATTATTTTACATACAACGAGATTTTGATAAGAGAGTGGTCGTCTTGCCAATCTTCCTAACGAGTGTCACTAATGACGTTTTAAATGACGTTGTTGAGTGTCGAGTGTGGCTGTTTTGCATTAAAATAAAAAGTCGTTCAATCTATGGAATTTCTTTGGTTGTTTTGATTAGAAAACAGTTGCCAGAATTGTTGTTTTTCCGGCTTCAGTTCTACAAACAATAAATCGTTGTCTGTTGTTTTATGACAGTGATGTACCATACTTCTTCAATTCAATGCCCACAGCACTTCAATTGGAATGGGTGTTTAAAAAACAGAAAATTTAACAGATTTAGAACACAGTGTGGTGTTTAGATGAGCTTTTATATTCTCATTTTTCTCATAAATGGTATACAGCACCAGAATGATGCTTTGACATAGCCAGGCTCTGTACCAGAGCTACCAGCATCTGGTCATCTGCACAGGATATCTTGAACCTTATTCACAAAAATTGGCCGTATTCACAACATTTCACACAAGTCTAGCAAAATATCTTTTCTTCATTCTCGGGGAACTTCAAATATGAGATGTATACCGTGTAGCGAGAAAAAAAGATTTAGCAGAACCACCTTGGTACTGCGCAACTTGTGAAAATTTGTTTATCGTACTACTTATCTGAAGTCAAAGGTTACAGGGCTGTCTCTCAAATTAAATATCCCACCAGGAACAGAGCAGCTCGTATGTACCCTCAGTCCTTTCATTATCCGTGTCACCAAGATATTGTGTCGGCAACATGCACATATGATAGAAAGATGCCGGGGAAAATGAAGGCAAAACATACCTTACATTCTGAGGGAGTTGCGTTTCTGTATGCATACGACCTTTGAGAATGAATGCTACGAGTTGCTTCACGCCTCTGTGGCTTTGTGTTCATGAACATAGCAAGTTGTGAAAAGAGATAAATCCTCACCCAAAGTCCTTAATTCAGGTAATTTAATATTTCACTGTTTCTATCTCATGCTCACGACGTGCTTTTACCACCGACTCAATTTCTGTATCTATTTCGTAATTGTGTTTCATATCAGTCTCCCAGCACGTGGTGTGTCTAACAATGAATTGTTGGCCTACTTTAAAGTGGACCACAATACACCAGCTTGACCCACTTAATATGTTGGCACTGCTGGTGACCTAGTTGCCTGTGATCTTGTTGGAATCGACTTGGCTGATTAAGACGTTTTACACCCTGCAAATCCAGTTGACATTGCGTGTGAACGTTGAAATAATGAACAGTGCTAAGGGGTGTATAGGTTATATTGACTGAAAACAAGTTTTCACCGAATACCTTGAGATATTTAACTCTCACTATTTAAACGGCTTTTTCTCAGCTTCGGCAAATCAACTTAATTTGCACTTAGTAAAACGAGTTCTTGAAAACAAAACTTTCCAAACTCGATATTTATTCCTCAATCTCAAAAACATTGTTAGGATTTTCGATATAAACTCCTAATTTTTGCGTAGTGTAACAAAGACAAATAAGACTGCTATGTTTTATAAAAATGGTTTCTGTTTTACGAGTTGATTTGTCATAGAAACCAAACGTAAAGAGTAATCAAAAATTTCTAACAGCATTTTTGAGGTAACTGGTGAAGCTATCATTTCAAAAAAGGTCTCTTAAAAATCAAATATAGGGTTATTTTGCTATTAATGTATCTTTCTTAAAAATGTAATTTCGATTTACTGATGTTTGCTTAATAATAATAATGGTACATAAATATAAAATATATTTTTATATTCCCTGATTTTTTGTCTTTCAGAAAATATATACTTTTACTAGTTGACAGACCCTAGTTTTTTGATATATGAGTTAGAATGGAGGCCATTAAATAATTTTTGAGGTCTATAGTTTCATAGTATGCTACTGTTAGTGCTATGATTAGTCACCAACATAGTGTTGTTTATTTTATTGTCTGTATCAAAATGAGGTGTTGTTGTGGCGTGAGTTTAATCTGCCTGTTATCCCGATGTAAGCACTCGTGATGCATCAATACAAATTTTTATACACCAATGACATGGGGCATGTCAGTGACGTGGGGCACGGTCCTAAAATTGTCCTTTTTCGAGTTTGAAAATGGAGTGGAGAGCTCATAAAGTCATTGAAGATTGATGCCACATATTGTCGCATCACCATTGTATGTGTATCATATTGAGGTGATTGTTGGTTTGTAATTGAACAGAATTTTTTAATTAAGAATGGCCAGTGTTGCCTCTGAGTTATACCAGCTGAAACACTGTCTTGAAGGGGTCATTTTCACCTGCAATTATCTAAAGGCCTCTTACCCCTGCGCGTGTGGTCTGATTACATGAGTACTGGTGAAAACGCTAGCAGTTTTGGGGTAACTCCGTCTGTCAGCAAAGCACCAGAAATAGTGACGCTTGCAACATTCCACATACCGTTTTTGTTACTAGCAGACATTTTAGCCAGTTTTTGATAGGGATGGGGATCTAGGAGTGAACATTTTGGACTGCAACTGTGTTCACATTGCTTTGTGCCCAAGGCATAACTGCAGGTGCAGAAGTTATAGAAAGTTTCTCTGCTCATGTACAGCACAAAGAAAGCTCTGTGTAAACTCTGCCCCAGTGTCTCTGGTAATCACTTCCTCCTTGGCAGGTTTCTGTCCATGTGAACAGTTGTGCATAAATTTAGCAGGAATTGCACCATCTGGAAAAAGTGAATCATGAAGCATGTGGTGTATTTTAGCAGTGTTCGAGTGTAGGAGCGATTTTCTCAGCAAGAAGGAAAGAGTTGATGAAATAAAACGTAACATCTTTCATACACAAACATCCAGTGCCATTGGGATTTTTATGTGAATCATTTTGAACAGCCCTCCAAACAATAATGGGGACTTGACAAAGAATTAGAAAAAATGCACATTAGAAAAAACTGCACATTAGAAAAAACTGCACATGTGTTTTAGCAAGCGTTAATACCTGCCTTTCTTTGTGTCTTATGTGAAAGATTTCTGTTGTGCTGAAGTTGGGCAAAGTTTAGCTACGATAAGTGCAAATTTCGGACAAAAATAATTGGTCGGAATTGGTCTTTTAATATTTCAAAATTTTCTAATGTTGTGAATGCCCACTATTAGTCAGAATTTTTGATGCACGTTAGCTGTGATATAGATATTTTAGTATGTTAGCCTTTATTTGATGTTACTAATCCTTTATGAAGAAATGAAAAAATGAAATAACTTTGTCAGCCACACCGTGTCCTAAATTACTGAAATTTACCATACACTCTCTCATGCTATAGGAAGGTTACGTTAAGGGTTGTCTTAGTCAACAAAGGTAGACGATCTTTTCTCAGGTGCTGCCACAGATGGGCACAGTTATGTCCGGTATTGGGAGGAATTTTATTGGAATTTTATAGTCGCATGATTTTGGTTAAGAATGAACAGGAAATGCCCTGTCAACTCTTGGACGCCAGCTAGGTAATCTCAACTTGACCAACACTGGTTAGTCATTGTTCACAAGGAGTCCTGCTTAAAGCTTCTATGACTAGTTTTTGCAGTCAATTCCAGGTTAGATTTGTTGCATTTCAATTAAGATTGTTAGTTGCTAGCAAATTACTCTTTTTAAAATGACCCTTAGTCTCGGCTAACAGCATCCTTCAGAATGGCACGATGCGGATTGATTTTACAATTCACCCTGCCATTAGGCGCCTTCATCTATTTTAATTTGCAGCCTACCTTCAGACTATAGTGATGGGCAGATTTATCATTGTTTCATAGAGAAACCAGCTGTAATAAATGTTGTATATCAATGTGTGGTGTGCTGCCATCTTCTGGGTGTCAGTGGAAGTATCCAGGAGTCTGTGGAACACAAGTATATTTTCGGTTTGTTGAATTTTTAATCCAGCATAACATGGGCTTCAGTTATTTCAATTTTGAACATAGTTAAGTTGTGAACATTTTCCGCATTGACAAAAATATGGCTCGGACAATTTCTATGGACATCAAAGTCACAGAAATATGCATTGGGTTTGGCTAGTGCAAATCTTTCATAGTTTGTTCTTTATATTCTTATCTAAATGATATTTGTACAATAATACCACCCCACCCCCATTGGTTTGAGACTTGGTCATGCTCGCAAAAAGTAAACTTCAATCACAAAAGATTTAGGGCAACCTGATCTAAACCTTCACTTATCCTGTCGGCTGGTATGTAATATAGAATTTTTTGTAAAGTAATCTGAGCTATGACGTCACTAATTGGTTGATATCCTCGTTGTCAGGGGTAACTTTGCAATCTGAAAGAAATCTATGTCTGGATGAAATTAAGTTAAAATAATATCATCAATTTGCACGGGGTTCAGTTTCTAGCTTGCAGGGATCTTGAATTTCCTGAAATCCTGCTAGACTGTGTAGTTATATTACATTCACCTAACCCAAGTCTTCTGATGTTTCTCATGGATTCTAATTGCCAATTAGCAAAATATGTATGTCTGATGATTAATTAGGCTTGTTACCTAACCAGGATATGGTATATTTTCTCCTGAAGTAATGATGCTGGTGAAATGGAAGTTGTACTCAATGCTGGTCTCTCGGTGCACCTTGTGTGTATTTTTTTCTTTGAAGTGCAGCTGAATATTGACAAGATATCAAGACTACTGAGGAATATGTGTGGTTTTGTTCGTTCTGTAAGAAGTTGACAGTTTCGTCAAAAACTTCAAATGATACAAGAAACCAGGAGAAAATTACATCTTTTGAGACTTATTGGGAAATTTTTGTTCATTGATTTCTGTTTCATTCAGTTATTCTTTAGTACCGGTGGGATTGTAACAAGTTCAGTGTAAATGCCAATAGCATTTATGGTTGAATATCATCAATTTCAGTCAAAAAATACTTGATTTTTATTTTTTCAAAGGTTTCTAACATTGTTTTGACCAACATTCTCATTTGAAAATAAAGGGCATTTGTAAGCAAATAATTTGTATTTTATTGTCCGAAACAATGTTTTTGGGTAGGTGCTTTTGGCAGAATGGTTAGCAGTAATTTAAGTATAGATAATCATTAAGTTTGACTATAAATCAATACAGTAAACCATGAAGTTTTGAGGATACTGACAAACTAGACATATTTATGATGACATTTCCAACAGGGCACTTAATGCAACATGTCAGAATTCTTGCATCATTCAAAAGTGTAAACTGTCATTACCTGGGCACACAAATATCTGTGCACTTGCATTCACATCTGAACTATAACTCAGTAATGCTTCTAGGTGTCCAATGTATATCGAACCAGTGTGGCAACAGATTTGTGTAAATTTCATGAAGTGTTTTCCTGCCTCCTGAATGAATGCATATTTATGCCCATTAGCACGTAATTAGTACTAATTAGTACTAACTATGAAGCTTATTGCTCTTTATCACGTCCAAATTTTCTTGAGATTTGCTTATGTTCATCTTTTGCTTTTTCAAAATATTTGTTAAACTCTCAGTTATTCATAATCTAAAGAAAAGATTTGCCAATGTTACTGTTGCAGTTTAATTTTCGTCCTAGTTATTTGTTTTGCATTAATTAACTCTTCCTGAAAATTTCCAGGAACAAGCCTCCAAACATAGGCCCTACTTCTGGAGACATAATTAAGATTTTCTATGAGCTAGTGAATCTGAAACAATAACAAGGCTTTAAATAAGAAACAGGACATAGCTTATTTCAGCATGTTTTTGGCTTATCTTCAAAATAAACTTCACAAATGGTACCACCTCTCCTAACGACTTGGTTTTTTATGTCATCGTCAATGGCACATATTCTGTTTACAGGCCCTGTGTTTGCTAATGGAAGCCTGAGCTTATATTTGGGATTCTAGAAAAGTAAAACTATGCCATTTTCCAAATATATTAGCTTGGACTGTGCAGTACTGAGATTTACCATGTGGTCAACATGCTCCAGGTTTACGTATTGGCCCCCTGGTTTGTCCAGCAGGGGCAGTAAGTCACCGACCGTATCCTGACCAACATAATACATGCCAAGCATATACTGTGAAATATGGAGGTCTTAATTTAAACTCTGACGTAGTAGTGTGTGGTAGGTATTGATAAGCTTGTGACACAGGGCAGGGTACAAATCATGCACTGAAACTTGTTGTTTTTAACAGGGATGTACTGGCCCATTAAGCTGTAGTCTTGTTCTGATCAGATCTGTCCGCTTACCAATATCTGATAACCTCATGTGACTAGTATCATTATGACATCACTGCGGTGAGAAAGTCGTCATTGGCGATCATTGATAGACTCCTGTGGGGGGGTCAGGAGTCCATTGTTTTTCACCTGGGATGATGTACTTTTATTGATTGCTGAGAAATATTATAATTTTCTGCTCGAATACTCTTAATAAAGACCTTTCCCATTAAAGTTCAGGCAGATGTCTGTCAGTGGGATCGCTTAACTTAGTGTATTTGGAAGTAATCTTGTGGCTGTAACAGCGAAGTGCGTGGCCATTGTTGTTAGCTGGCTAGGAGTCACTTCTATATATTGCCATGCACCTTGCCATAACTTGGATGACAATAGCATCACCTAGTGATATCTCCGATGTCTTTAAACTACCGAAACTAATGGAAACACTCAAGTTAACTTAGCAGTTGACACTTTGCTAATATATTTAACTTGGTTAGGAGGACCAATAGTAGCTACTAGTAGTCATCATTGAAAATAGCATGTTCAGTGATAATTATCATATGTGCAGTCGTAGTTTAATATGAAGGCCCTTTTATATAGACTTACACTCCGGTCTAAGCGGAATTAACTAAACTGTTCATACTAGCTTTGGTAGTCAAGGACATTGATGTAAACGGTAGGTGATGCTGTTGTCATCGAAGTAATGACAAGGTGGCGCTGCTTGTAAAGATTCAGTGTGACAATTGTTGAACATTTACATGCACTGATTAACCTGAAACTTATTTTTATTTCGATTGGCGAATATGCGAGCAAAGTGTAAGCAACTATTAGCAACGACATTGCCCTTCAATTTTTGACTACAGCAGTGGCACCTGGCGATAACTTTGATGGAACCGTAGTTGACTGTTCATACTGCACCACAACTCCATTGTTAAATCCACCTGTTTACTGAAAAGTTAACTGGCGCTGTTAACTTCAATTCAGGACAAAAGTTAACCAAGTGAACCGTTCATACTGACTGCAACCCCCCAAAACATTGACTCGTCGAGGCATCGATGCTAATATGAAAGAGCTTCAAAAGTAAACCAAGTTACTAATGATACCAGTGTTTCACTGGTAATAGTCACTTGTGGGGTCTTGCATTTTGAGAACCACTTTGATCCACTGAATAACAGGCATCAAACTGGTTTCCATCATCCTGGACCCCTGTAAATGATTATTTCCTGTTTCAGCACTGTGGCTTAGGAAGTGGTCTGTCTGGTAAAGGGTCGTGAGTTTACTGATGTTCAGTCTGACTTCCTGGGTTTGAGAGTATGTGTCTTGGTTGTGTATGTGGAAGTGTGTGATCCACACTTCTTGTAGATTTGCACTTTTGAGGTTTGCTGGAGCATTCTAAGTGCAGGTCTATCTAGCTGTTGTCAGTATGTGCATGCGCCTGTCTGTACTGTATGTGTGTGTGTGTGTGTGTGTTTGTGTGTGCGTGTGTGTGTATGTGTGTATGTGTGTAGTGCACACCAACTTAAATGACAAAAGGTCAGTCTTGAGTAAAAAAGTCATAATTTTCCTTCTAACATGAACTCTATCTTTCCTGGTCAGTAGATAGTGCTTAATTACTGTTCTGACCAAGCTATGTCCTAGGCTGACCTTTAACTTGTAGGTTTAGCATGGTATTTAACCTGCTTTTAATTAACTTCTAAGCAGTGTTATCACTGTTTCACCTTATTCTGAACCATTCACCTTAGAGGGTGCTCAGTTGTTATTCACAGTTTATGCCTGCAGTTTAGAGACGCCCAATTGCTTTGTTTATCTCTTAGTCCTGTATTACCAGAAGTCTTCAGAGGTGACTCTCAGGTGTTTGGCACTTACCCTATGCTGTTTTTTAAAAGATTGAAATCGTAAACAGGTTATTTGTTTTTCAACGTGGCAGCGTAGGTGTAGTTGGCATTGCAAGGATACTTCGAGGGACGTTTCTAAACTGTTTGTTCAGCTGCACCTATGGAGTTGTGTTAGAAACTGATACTTATTTACTTTCTCGTTCACTGATTTTGCCCTGTAGTTTTGTTTTCTCTCAATAGGTGGCTGCACATGAATGCCAGTAATTAATTAATTGGTCTTTAATTTCTGCTGTTGCCACTGGTGGCATTGCATCTGCTTAATGTATTGGTGCTGTTGCTCTTCCTGCAAAAGCCTTTGCTGCTGCTACAGCTGAATATTCATACTCATTACGTGTTGTCGATTTGAACATTCACATTGGATGAAATGGCTTGGCAGCTTTTCTTGTATGATAAAGACGTCTTATGAATATACAACTTGAGGTCATTGTTCTGAAAGATGATCATTACAAGCTTTGATAGATAGTCCAATCTGTTTGGTCGGGCTTAATTACGTGTTAGCATGCATTGGAGTTGTGTCGTATCAACCATCAACTTGCGGTCTCAAAGGTTTGACGAACTCTCTCTGTAGTTGTTCCATCAGTAAAGCCATGATGTTGGGTTAATTGCATCCTTTAACTCAGTGAACAAGCAGAAATGTCTCTCATGGCACTATCATATAGTTCATTTACGTCAAATTTGTGGAATCTTCCTAATCAATTATGGTGACCTTTATTTATTGCAGTCTGAATAACTTCACTTGGACATTTAATTGCTATTTCTAGAGCAATGAGTGTTATTTTCAACAAGAGTGCAGTTATTAGTTCAAACCATGGATTGAGTAACGCTCTGTCTTTAATCTATGACTGTCAGCTTTTTAGTGAGGGAACTAATTTGAACCAACAAGGAATTAAAATGCTTGAAAAATCAAAGTAGGTCACTTGCGAGTTTTCCAGCTCATCAGGGAAGTGGAACACTATCTCCATGTTGTTGCATAATTAAGTCCTGCAGGTGAAAAACCACGGAGACCCAGCATGATATATTACAAACCTCAGACTGCCTACCTCTGTGTGGTATAACTGGAGAGCATTCCACAGACCTAGGTGCTTTCGAGAAAATCAAGATTGCACAAGACCTAGCAAAATTCCCCGCAAGTGAAAAACGAGTGTTTTAGTCGTGAGTATTCTTGGGAGCTAAAGTACTAGCCTGCGGTAGCAAAATGGTGTCCACTGAAGGGATTCATTGATACCTGAGGTTGGAGTGTTGCATTATGGGATTGAATTTTCTGCTTCTGATCCATAAATGGAGAAGTGTAAGCTGATAGGCTTCATAGATGGTAGCCCAGCCTCCTGTTCTGTAACGCTAGCACCTACGCTAGAACCTAGCTAGAATCTAGGTCTTGCTTTTTAGCGAGGTCCTAGTGTTACTGAACAGAGGCAGTTCTGCCTGAAGACCTGGGCGAGATTCAAACTGTACAATACAGTAGGTTAGCCTCTCATGAGACCAGTTGGGAAGTGCGTAAAAAGCTCCTCATTTTTTATCTTACAAGAGAACTATGTGACTGACATTCAGACCGATTTTATTAGAGTAGGCCCAATTCAATTTTCATTTTTAGCCAGCTTAACGGGACGAAATGCAACTTTAAAATAAGGACACCCCTGCAGTCTTATCCATGCGTATGGTATCTTTAGTGCCGTTTACACTTACGAAGTTGACACAGATCAGCTGACACGGAACAAGTTGTTCCAGTGTGTAAACGGACTGACACGGTGCAAATTGACACTGCGGTGACAAATTTTTGCCACCAGTTTGGGAGGTAGAGTAATTTGCGCCCGAACATCTTGCGCCATATCAATTATAAGTATAAACGCGAAACTGGAGTAAGGCGGAAAGGATCATCTGTACTGCGTTTGTGCAATGACCTACGTACGGGTTCTTTGTCTCTGCAACTCTCGTCATTTGTAAACCTGCGCATGTGCAATCCAGTCTCTCCAGCCTTTAATTTCCGTCTTGCCACGGTTAGTGAGTTGTGTGTGTAAACGGTCGCTTGACACGGGTCAATTTGCTCCGTGTCAGTTGCGCCGGGCCAAAAATTGATGTCTAAACAGGACTTTTGTGTATTAGTCTACCACCATAATAAAGCCTTGAGGATCAGTTTTGAATGTTATCCAAAACACAATCTTGGTTACCAGTCTCTTAAAGAGTAAAAATGTTTGTTAAATGAATCACACTCTATAGCAATAGTTTCATTGCAGTTTTATAGGAAAAGTATAAAGTGCTTTATTTTGGAATTAAGCGTGTTGGTTATAATCTTACCAATTTCAGTCAAAAATATTTTCCTAAAATTGATTTTTTGTCAATCTGAAGAGGTTTGTTGCTGTGAATGCACACAAAGTCTGAAAACGCTTGATGGATGGTACGGTGCGGAATTTAAAAGCCACCATAACCTGTCCTCAGTCAAAAAACATGGCAAATCACACACTGTTATAAATCTGAGCTTAAGTCCTTCAGATTAGAGGTGATCCTTGTGCTTGGATTGTTTATTGCCTGAGATCAGCTTCATAAGGGCCTTTCATACTAACGTCGACGCGTCATGGTTTGGGGAGTTGCGGTCAGTATGAACGCTTAACTCCGGTCCAATCGAAGTTATCGCCAGGTGCCACTGTTATCGTCAACAGTTAAAGAGTAGTGCCGTCACTAATAACTACTTATTTTTTGCTCTAAGGATAACCAATCGATTTAAAAACGAGTTTAATGTCATTTAGCACATTTAAATGTTCCGAATTGTCACATTGAAAAAATCTTAGCGTGCAGTGCTACCTTGCGATAACTTCGATGACATCAGCGTCACCAACCCTTTACTTCGATGGTCATTAACTACCGAAGCCAGTATGAACGGTCCAGTTAACTGCGCTATTTACGTCGACTCTCCGCTCAGACCAGAGTTAAGTCAATATGAAAGGGCCTATAGAGATGGGTTGTCACTGTCGGGTTGTTGTGTGCCGAACATGGTCTGGTAATGTTCTGGTGCCCACGTCGTTCCTCATAAATAATGTAGAACAAGTTGAGATGATTTGTATCTTGGGTAAACTGGTCTAAATCAAAAGTACTCTTTGTTGCCACAGGGGGTTTATTCTGTCGCTTTAGAAATGATCAAATGTTTATTTGGTGTTGTCGTACTCATCTTTTATGAAAAAATGTTTGCTGCTTAAACTTGACTCTTGTCTGTTTACTTGCTGCAGTATTTTGAGCATGTACTGGGATGTAAGCATGATTGTGACCAATTGGAATTTTTACCAGTTGTCAAATCAAGCCCTGGTTTATTTGTGTTCAGAAATTTTACAAAAAATCATTTTTAATAGTTAATTTTGTTCTAGAAGGACCGTTTCTTTGGATTTAAATTACGCTGCCTGTAGATCTTGAAGGGTTGGTCAATTTGTCGTGCTAATTATAAACCTTTCTTCAAGTGGGTTTTTCATGCTTTAGAGATGAGGAAGTGGTGATGAAGCGTGCTTAATAATGCATTTTATCCTATAAACTGTTTGTAGTTTCCTATTTAGTTCTCATCATACTTGTGGAATTGCAAAACTATTGAGAGTTTTCTTTATGGGGAACACTGTGGCTTTGTATTATCCAAATTAGTTGATTATTGAATTTTTCCAATTTCAGACAAAAGAAATTGCCGAAGTTTCCCTTTTTCGTTGTTTGAGATTTTCTAACATTGTTTTGAAATGTCAGTTTTGGAAGTCTTGTCTTGCGGTGGTTGCGGTACATAACTGGAAAATGGCAGTTACTAATTCGGCGTTACTTATCTTTTATTAAATATGTGTGAAAAAATAAAAGTTTCCTAGTGTCCGCTATATTACGTCCTAAATTAAACAAGTTTTACTGTAACAAGTTTATTAATCACTTGCTGCTTTGTCTACAAGGTGTAAAAATATGAGGTCATGACCCTGGAGTTATTGAATAGTATCTCTACCTGTGCAAACTGGCAGCAGTTATAATGAGATAAATTAACAAACATGTTAGCCTTAATGCTGCTTGCTATTTGTCGCTGCAAAATAGTTCGACAGAGGGACAATTTATGAGAAAGGAAAGAAGTAGTTATCAAAAGCATAATATGGTCACATTGAGTGGCTATTGGTGCCCGAAAAATAATGGCATGCTTATTTCTTTTGAAAATATCGCACATGGTTACTTGTGGAGATGATCTGGTTAGATATCAGTAAGATTATACATGTTGGTGTTGGCTTACTTGTAAATGGTTATTTCAGACTGGGCTAATTAAACTCGCTAAGGCCATCTAGTAATGCCTAAACAATATCAGTGGCTGCTGTTGACTCACTGAGTCCAATGTCTTGAAGGTTGATAGGGCTTAGCCAGGGAATCCCTCCCAAGTGAGCCAATGGAGTGGAGCTACTGTGGTACAGGTCTAAAGGTTTTTTCATAGTAATTTGGTAACTGTGTTATTAGAGGAGTGTTAATGTAAACTGTGAAGTTATCTGAACCTTCACACTGGCTTTTGCACCAAACAATCAAGACTATCTGTTGCAGTTTATTGTATGGGTCACTTAAGTTAACACAAGGTGGCACTTTGGTAATTGTTTTGCAATTGCATATTTTTAACTTTGAAGTATCTTACGTGTATGGTCGGAGAATAAATGAAGTGAAGTGCATTTGAAAAAAAATCAAATATTCCGCAACACGTGCCGTTGTTGACGATGATACCTGTCGATAACTCCAATGATAACAAAGTAAAGTTTTTATACTGCATCGAAACATCGATGGTCTACCGTTAAATCCTACTATTTACTGCAACTTGCCCTGTTAACTACAATTCACGACCAAAGTTAAGTTTATGTTGTACAATAGGAACAAGTCTGTGTATTTAGCCATATAGATTTCAACCCAGTAAAAATATAGTGTAAACATTTTATGAATGTAAAAAGCTTATTTTTGACTTTTTACCAATCTGCCATTAATTGGGTAGGTAATTAGTTCACTTTTTAGCTGTGCTGTGCTTCATTTGCCTGTGGGAGTCTCGGCATAGTTTGTAAATCCTGCTAAATAAGCCTTTGGCCAGTGGTAGAATTGATAACAGTGATGACCTGTGGTCAGTGTAATTATCTGTGGCTTTAGATCACTGCCCACTTTTTCCTCGGCTTCCACCGATAGCGCACAGCAGGAGTTCACGATGACGCAAGTTCATGATGACGCAGATCTAGAAATCAATATTTACACTCAGGGTCTAAAGTTTGAATAGTCTACCTTGATGAGGGTTTATCTAACTATTCCTTAGATTGTCTAATCTGTACTCAGCTATGGATGCTATTAAAGTGATAATATATTAACAGTATTTTGATAGCAAACAGGGACGTTATTCTTCAATTTCTCACGAGAAATTGAAGAATGGTAGTACAGTGTGTGTAATTTAGTGTGTAACTTTAGCAGTAACAGGTGTGGCAGTTTTGTTGACTTTTGAAAAATCAAAATAAATATCTCAAATTTCTGCTTGGTTGTGACCATATATAATATATTTACTCTGTAGTACTATGAAAACTTTGACAGACTTATGGTAGTTGTTAGTTTTTGGTATTATTTTTGGATCTTTCTGTAACATTGACTTAATCATTTATCTTAACCTATAATGTTTCATTCAATTTTGAAGGGTTCTGAAATTTCCCAGCATAATTTTCTAAACATTGCCTAATTTTTGACTTAGGTTCCTTTTAATGTTATAATTAAAACTTTGTGGACGAATGCTAATATAAAAACTAACAAAATATTTGTAAAAAGAGACTGTGTCTTATGCATCGATTTGCAAAGGTGTTGATATTTTCTTTCTAAAGAAGTAGCCATGAGTTGTGTCCCACATGTCTTTGAGCCTATCCTTATATGGTTATATAATATTTTCCTCACCTTTTCAATTCAGCTCAAATAGTCTTTTCATTGTCATTGTTAGGCATTTGTTGGCATTTTTCACCTGGCTATTACTCACCTATGATTACCATGTATTGTGATGGGCTTAAATTGGGTCGCTCAAATACAAGGTGATCACTCTCCATCCACCTGTTAAATACGGATTAATTGTAACACTGGGTTTATTACACACGATTCCGCAGGCAGGTTTAGTGTAATAATCCCCCTGTTGCACTAGGGGCGGTGGTATATCCAACAGCACCCATGCACTGATGGCTTCACCCAGATTTGCAGACTTAGAGCATGGATGGCTTTGTGGACATTGATACGGATGATCTTCACTTGATAGATTGGGTAGGATGCATAATTTGACACCTTCTAGTTTTTAGAAGTGTTTAGTAAGAGTGTTAGTACATCGTAAGTTCATTTATAACCTTTGCTTTGAGTGTGGACCACTTGTTGTGTTGTTGTAAGTTGTTGTCTAAACAATTCTATATCAAACATTATACATGAATTCTTTTACCAATACAGGGGTCCCGTATTTTTGAAAAGCAGTACCCCTGTAAGTGACTAGAGCCATACTTATGATCATCAAACTGTTTTCACATAGTGTCCACATACTGTACCCAGTTTGTGACTGAGAGATCCTCACTTTTGTCTAGACATTCTAGAAACTGAGATACAAATCTGGACTTAGTGAGTACAATTTATCTTTTGCTGGTGAAATACTATGTGCTAATACAAACTCTGCTGTTCATAAAGTTACTTGTTTTTTTAACCTTTGGAGATTCTGTTCAGTGTTTTTTATACCATTCAGTTTTAGCCTTGGGCATTACTACACTTTGAACATTGAGCCTTGGCAAGCTTTGTTGAGCTGCACTGAGCTCTCAGATATATAGTTTTGCTTAGCTTTGTTGAACCTGGCTGAGCCTTTGCTATCAGTCAACTACCCTACCTTGATGAGTGACAAGGTTTGACCCTCATATGGATGTATATGTTCACACTTGTTCAACTTGTCCAGAATAAAGTCTGATTTTGCACAGATGTTAAGTGCAGGAGCAGTAGAAACATATATATACATATACATATACATATATATATCATAGGTGTGCTGGTCAATATGTTACCACTAGGCCAGCCTATGTGTAGTAATTAATAATATTATTTCAACACGACCTGTAAATAATGGTTTGTCACACACCATTTTAGTATAGCTGGGCAAGTACCATAGTAATGTTTTTATATAAATGAAACATGGGGTTCCATGTTATGGTGACAGTTATATTTCAATGCCAACTTTTATAAAATAAATACTTGCCACTGCATAGCTTGGTGTGATATTTTCTATTTCTGGCTCATTAAACGTGTTGACACTTTTTAGCTGACTAAGTAATTTCTTCCGGCTAATTAAACAACAGTCTAATGCTAGCAAGACTAGAGTTGATGACAGGGGAAGTCAGTCTGCGCTATGAACTGCAAACATTCACCAATTTGGGACAACTACTATTGCCTTATTTGACTGTACTTCATTGTTATAAATGACAATAGTTTCTTAAAACATTGTCCGATGATAGCACTAGTGTAGAATTTAAAATTGATGAATCTTTTATTTTGTGCTATTTATGTTTAACGAAAAATGAAAAAAAAATCAATTGTCTGCCACATTGGATCCTAAATTGGTGTGATTTTTTGTGTACATGGCGTTTCACTTCTTTCGGGAATATCAGAGACTAACTGTTAAAACAAAATACCCCCCAACGTGAGTAGGCGAGATGAGGAAATAGTTAATCTTGTGAATTGCATTCTGTGGAAAAGACTTGTGAATGTCAATGACCATGTTCACTTTGAACTGATGGTTTTTGAATATGGCGCTAAAAGTTGAAGCTCATCTGTGTCGCCTGTAATAAAAGAATTTTGTGTCTGCTAATGGCCAGGAGCATTTGGACGGATTTCAGCATTCAGTCAATACAATGTACAGTCCCTAAAGTAAGTCAATGGAAACTTTAAAGTTAAGCACTCCACATTGAAAATTTGAGAACTTCAAATTCAAGCTGAATTTGAATTTTCTTGATTCTGAAGATAAGGCATGGCTGATTTTGGCGTTTATCATGTTTCTCAAGTATTGGACACTGTCTTTTGTTTGAGTCTGAAAACAATTGATAAAATCATTGATGACAACTGATAAAGTCCCAGAAAATAGCTGCTGACACATTTTCACGCGTGCCAATTGTACCCAATGGTATGTAACAATGTGGTGAATTCTTGTAGGTTTTTGATCGTAATTTATTCAGCCATAAGGTCTGACCTGGAACAAAATAGTTAATTTTTCATTTTCCCAAGCTGGAGACATTTCACAGTTAATAATTCGGCTCCGTTTGGGATCAAGTTCCATCATTGTCGTGAATGGATGGCGCACACCTGACTCTACCCAATGGTGTGGACAATCCTGGTTGTGAATGGATGGTGCACACCTGACTCTACCCAATGGTGTGGACAATCCTGGTTGTGAATGTATGGCGCACACCTGACTCTACCCAATGGTGTGGACAATCCTGGTTCTGATCAGCTGGTGAAGATCTTAGTAATTGTAGGTTTACATTCAGTTCTTTTTTTGTTTACAACCAATCTGATGAAATTGGAACACTCATTTCTTCATTTGAGGAAACAGTTTGGCTGTGGTTAGAGCTGTGGACTCCACTTTGGGAGACCATGGTTGAAATCCTGGCTTTATTGGCAGAGAACCGAGAATTGCACAATGGTGTCTCCTGTTCCTCTGAGCTCGGGTTTGATAGCGAATGTGTTCAAGGGTGTGAGTGAGAATGTGAATATAATGCAAAGGCGATTTCTCGGGCTGCGCTCAAAGGAAAAAATATTTTTCATTTGGTTTATGTCCGATTTCTATTTCTGTTTCTAATGCTGGCTTGTACTTGCTATTTTTCATTTTCATAAAATTTGAATGAAAGTTTGTTTCATTTTTCCCTATGTCACATCGTAGTGTCGGTGTCCCTTATAATTTATTAAAGAAAAGTAGTTTCAATGTGGCTGTTGTTGCTACTCAAAACCAAACCGAGTTGAACATTTTGCTCAATGCTGATATCTTATCAGGCAACTAGGACATCTATTGGGGAAATGGTGAATGAGTGCTACAACGGGGACAATGGCAACTGTTAGCAAAAAGTCTCTTTGTGTTCTTGCAGCTGTGGACATTTTTTCATAGCTTGCAGTTTTTCTTGCTCATTTAGTGCTGACTGTTTTATAAACATTGCGTTAGAATATCAGTGAGACATTCTTCCATTTGTTTACAGTCATTTCGCCCAAGTTTTTATAAAAAAATCACCAAATCTTTCCACAAACTGTAATAATACACAAACCTCTCCTATGCATTTTTGCTGCATATTAAGACAACTGATAAATGTCACATGAGAAAAAAATGGTGTGTAAATGTCTGCAAATTTGTCTCAAAACTTTCTGAGCCACTGACTCATAAATGACTTGTAATGTACTCGTGTTAACACCTAGCCGTAAACCGATACTTCCCGCTTTGTCAAAACCATTGAAATGATTCCTTCCACCTAAGTGTCACCCTCAGTCAAATATCTTAACCTTGTTCCCTTTCTTCAACAAATGTTTCATTCATTCAAAGATTTAGGCTGACACAGTCAGCACAAAGACTGACATTTAAGTCAGGCACGTTTTTTCACCCACAATTTACGTCACTGGTCGTAATCGACCTGCTGCGGATGCATTGGTTGTGCTCCTTGACAGACCCCCACAACAAAAGACGTATTGAGTCTATCACCGGAGAGGTTAAAACCACCCGCAGGACTTTTCATGCGCTTGTCATCCGAGCCTGGAGGATTTTGGAGATCAGCAATTTTCTACGTCAGCATTCACAGTTTTACTGCAGACTGCCATTGACGAGTAGATTGAAAACCAGTGCTCCTTTACTAGAATAGTATGTAGTGTTTGTGGTTTGTTGTAGCATTGAAATGGTGAATGAAGTGTGTAAGAAGGTGCTGTGATGTTTGATAGTCACTAATGTTTATGTAGATATATATACAGTTGTGGAAATGTAAGAGTTTTGCTGTTATGAAAGTGCTTTGGAAATAGTTGGAACAGACATGATGTTTGCAAAAAATTCATTTTCCCCAGCTGTTATGTTTGTTTTTTCTCACCACTCGCATTTTTGCTAGTATTGTCGCTACTTAGGAAAGGCTAGCTTTGCGGCTGTGCCTGATGCAAGAACAACAATATGTTGCTTTTTGATAGATCAGCCCTTAAGACAGATTCAATACTACCATCTCCGCACTTTAATGGTAGAGCTAAAAGCCTGGATGTGGCAAATAACCAAGTATTGTGGGAAATCAGTGATTCCTAACACAATTGCAAAGACACCCCGAATTTTGCTGTTTTATATCTCTTGTCCCTTTTAGCTAAATGTGCACAGTACTTACATGTAATTAAGGTTACCAGTTTTGTCATTCACATGAATTCGCCATTGTGCTAGAAAACTAGGTGTTATGTCCAAACTACAAATGGTTCTGTTTGGAACATACGCTTTCACTGTTTGCGCTGTTAAAATTGATGCTAAAAGGAGGCATCATTTCCTTAACAACAATGAACAACAATAATTTTTGCAACACCATCAAAGTGTGCAAGTAGTGAATACTGAAGAAATACAAATAGTATGAACCATTATCATTATAGGGTACTGCTTGCATGTGTTTTTTGGAAGATTTGTGCCAATTGTCCATTTCCTTTCTGATTGATCATTTATATCAGATTTCAGTTTGATGTCTCTGTGTAATCACTCCATTGTGATTTGAAAGTGCAGAACATGCTTCTGCCATCATAGGGACTGTTGACTACAACTTTTCTACATCTGTTGCATAATAGCCATGTTTCTAAAGGCAATAACATTCTGGATATACTTAACTGGTATAGCGGTAATACATTTTCAAAGTCAGAATTGACTAAAAGAAGCACTTCTCTGTCTTGTTGCTTAAAGTTTCTATCATAAAATTATGTTAGTTTGTTTTTGTGCAGTCTCTGAATGGTGAAACTACTTGTCCATCATTTTCCGTTGACTAAACGTGTTTTTTTTGTTTGGCTTACAATTGTGTACTGAAAGTCCAGGAATTGCCAGAAAATTGTTCACAGTAATGGAGAAGGCATTTCTCACCTGATGTACTATTGTAGTTCATTGAAAAAAAGTTCAAGAAATAAGAGTTTGAAAGGAAAATTGTTCTATGTTCTGTTGAGCAACAAATTCTTAGTTATAAAAATAAACTACCCTGAAATTTCTTCAATTTGGGACAAAAATTATTGCTGAAATCACCAGTCATCCAATTTTCAAAGACTCATTACATCATTGTAAATGCTCAAAATTTTGTAAAAAATATTCTTCTGTGACATCTGTACCATACAAACCCATGGCTGCCAACTATTGTGGTTTTATACGCATTCTACATACTTCAAGGGCCAACTGAATTCCATTTGTCTACCTTATTGTGTCCCAAACTGAAGAATTTTTACCTTTGAATTTCTGAATTAAAAAAAATCTACAAAAGGAGTGTATTCTATGAATGACAGTCGGTTCTGCAAACGACTGTTAGTCTATCAAGCACAGATAGCAGGTACCACCTTGAAGTGGTAAGGAACTGGTGATTTCCAGTACGTTGCCAATGTCTTGAAATGCGAAATCCTAGCACTCAACTGTTCATTCATGTGAGTTACCTGGTCGTTTACCTTATTAATCCTTATTAATGGTCCTGTCACACTATGTGGCCCCACGCTCCAGATATCAAAATCTCCCGTCTGTTCTGACTTGCATGCTGTGTACATCTAGCATATCAATAAAGAAACACGTTTATGATTTGCATATGCAGTTCACAGCACTGTTTTTCTTGCTGTGAATGGCTGCATTATGCAGTGGACGTGCCTGGCGCAACATATTTGCATTGGCTGTGAGTTCGTTCAATATGCGTTGTATGTACTATACTGTGCAGGTATGCTAGGCTCATGTCCAAAATACGCAGTTGATAGCTTGTGCCGGGAGATCAATGTATTAATGCGTATGAACTGCTTACAGAAAAACAAAATGCACTCATATAGTGCTCAAGCGATGCAAGGTCAGTGCGTTTCATATGGCATCTGTAACAGCACAAGGCGTACCGTTTTGTTCTTGCTGAGAACTTAGCAGGTCAACGGAGCTGTGGTGTCCGCATGTCGGCGTATGTGAAACTTGCACAAAACATTTGAGATTCATTTGAGGTGCGGGTTATGCATGCATATGATTGTGTGGGAAAGATATGCCAATGCCCAACCCATTAGAAACTCATAAAGAACAAGGATACTCACAGAAGTGTGGCAGGGTTTTAAAGACCCTTTCATACTAACACCGACAAGTTGATGTTTTTGGGAGTTGCAGTCTGTATGAACAGTTAACTTTGGTCCAGGATCAAAGTTAACAGTGCCAGTTATTTTCACAGTAAACAGCGTCGACGCTGCGGTGCAGTGCGAACAGTTAACTTCGGTCCCATAAAAGTTATTGCCAGGGGCCACTGTTATCATCGACAATTAAAGGATAGCGTCGTCGCTGATAGTTACTCATATTTTGCTTGAATTAGAAATAAGTTTCATGTCAATTAGCACATGTAAAACCTTCCCAAATTGGTGTGCACACGATGCATTGGCACTACCCTTGTGATTACTTTGATGATAGCAGCGTTACCTACCGTTTACTTCGGTATCTGTTAACTGCCGAAGCCGGTATGAATGGTTCAACTAACTTCGTAGTTTATGTCGATGCCCCAGACCGGAGTTGAGTTAGTATGAAAGAGCGTTAAGTTATGTCATTGACTTAATCAAGCATGCATTAGTGGGCCATCAGTGGGATTGAAACGAAGTCTTGGTGTTTGAGTGTAAGTAAGAAGATGCGGTATGAAACAACAAAGAATTGTCTCTTATCTTTCTTAAGCATGGAGCTGACACTACTTCATCAATCTTTGTATTTAACCAGAGCTTTGTTGAAAGGTACTTATGTGTAGTGCTTCAAATCAAGTCGTCCATAAGTTGAAAATCTTTTCCTTACTCTTGAAGGGCATTACGTCAAACAGAACATCATCGGTCTTAATCCTGTGTTCATTAGTGACAGGTTGGATCTAAGAGGTTCTCAGACATGCTGTTGTCATCTTTGTGATCATACTGTGTTTTAATAGAATGTACCTAGTACTAGTTAATGTTCTAGTTTAGATATTGACGTCATCAACGAGTAAGTAGTGACGTACTTGTCTGACTGCCGTTGTATGATTAAATTATTGGCTTCTTAGCTGTGAAAAAGTTTTGGGCCCAGTGTCCAATCTTATGAATTGACTCCAACTGAGTTTTCAGTTCAGGGATTAGTCCTCGGCCTTTGGTTCTCCTTTTAGATAAGGGACACGTGCTAGCAAATGTATGGAATATAGACCAATGCAATTACCTCTACCCAAGACAAAACAAATTATAAAATCTTGCCCGTGATCACGACTTCTATGTTTCAGCCAACTGAGACAACACCTGAAAGGGCAATATGTCCACCTGTAACCACGAGGAACTCAAAATTCACTAGGTGTCTCTAGTGCATCCAAGGACACTCACATAGAAATGCCTGCATTCAGGTTCATCCCATGGGTCCCTTATCACATGAGCGCCCTCATGCTGGTAAACTGCTTTCTGCTCTCAGTCTGTGTAGATGTGACAAAGAGAGACCTTGATGTGTTGTCACCTCTGAGTGGGTATGAGTCTCACATATCCAGGGACATAATCGACACGTGAGGCGATACCCAGAGGCCAAGATACTACTGCTAATTGGCAACATGTCCCACCCAACGCTCTTAGTGCATTCAACTGTAGAGCTGAAAACAAAATGTTAATTTAGAAAACTGTAACGTTGTTTTTGAGATTTTATCTTGAATATTTATATCACACGAAATTTGGTCATGTAATTGAATCGGTTGTTGTTTTGCTATGAATATGCCTTTCTTTTTGCTAAATTTTACTAAAAAAACATGATCACGTGAGCTTATGAATGGCAGACTGGTATAAATAATGTTAGTAATAAATTGTACAGAATTTCTGCTTTCAGAAAGTATATACCATACTTTTGCTGAGTTTAAGTTGTATACCTTTTTAGATATAAAGCTGAATGTACACACTTGTCAACCTGCATAACCTGAATGGAGCTTATAACTAGATTTGAAATCTATTGGTTGTTGCTTATTTCAACTAATTTCTTTAACTATTTTGCTGTTTTTGTGGCTTCCTTTTCTAAGAAAAATCCTAACATAGCTAGTTGGTTTGTTCTTTTTTTCATTTCAGTGATCAAAAGGATATTAGAAGACCAGTTTGAAAATTTGATGAACCTGAAAAGTATTGACATTGATATGCACCTCTTTGAGAAATAATTGTCTGAACTTGTTGTTAAAGGGGTAATCTGCATTTTAACAAGGAAGTGTTCGAAGGACTGAAAGACTTTGGACGTTATGTCTGTTGGATAGGTCAGTGACGTGGGCCTTGACATTTGTGAACCCCTGGTGACTTTTCACAACCTAATTTAGATATCGAGACTGGCCACTTGCTGACTGTAATGTGTTGGTGTGGTTTAGAATAGATTTTCAAATAATTACTTTCTCCCAAACTGATAAGGCCTTGCCTTGTAACTGAACTTCGGCTGGAAGGGCATTATTAAGGTTAAGTATGATAGTAGAGAAATGTCTAAATTTGGATGACTTTGGAACCTCATAGTTTTTTGTATCCATATAATTTTTTGATACTATACTTTATGCTAAAATAGGAAGTGTTTTCAAAAGTTCCACTTTTGCATGAGGGGCTATCAAGAAATAGGACTTCTAAGGTTTTCGTGAATGAAATAGAAAGCTGCAGAAATTGGGGACCATTTTTCTGGAACGTTTGATGTGCTGATACAAAAAGCTTCACGATTTTTGGACTCAAGTGTGGTAATGTTAGGATGCTCTTGAATCAAAAGAACCATTTCATGTGAGTATTCTGTTTAAATGTGGCATGAGCCTGCTGAAGCTAGCATTAACCAAACATAGAGTAATTCTTCACGCATTTTGTCCAAAAATGATTGCCAAAATAATCATTTTGTAAACTTCACTAAGTGTTGTTTATGGCACCTATGCAGTGCAAACAAAGACTGGCATGTGCAATAGACTGAGATTTTCTTTGTCTTTGTTTTTGTGAATAAATGTGACAAAATAGAATTTGAGTTGTTGGCTGTAATGTGTGCTAAACAAGAGAAGAATCGTCGGGGTTCACAGAGACACGGGCACTTTGAAGGAAGTCTCAGCTGATAAACTGGAGGTACCTGGTGGTTATTCTGACGAGAATGGGTGTTAAAAAAATGAAAATTTGAAATTTTGGAGGAGGTATTAAGGAGAACATAGGCATTAACCCGGGCAAGTGTGATAATTACTCAGCTGTTATTTTTACAGGGACATCAAAAACAGTTGGCATTGTTAGCATTATTACCCAATAATGTCCCCATGCATTTGTCAGCTATGTTGATCACCTATGCTGAAAGCCCATTTACATGCAAAACAGGCGCTAAATCTGCTTGGGAGGCTGTTGGCTTATTCAACTGTGATGGTGATTGTGCTGCCAATCAATAGGTAATGCTTGCCACAGATTTTTGTCTTATCTGGAAGCTATTCGTGGTACACAGTTCACCGTCGCTTCATGTCATTGTCTGAATGTTCATCAAATTGAGCGGCTTTCCTTGTAATCCTGATGGAAGTTGTCATTTCGCAAAACGTTGTCTCCCTGGAGGATGTCACACGACAGGTTCGCTAACGAGGTAACGTGGTTGGTCGCGTTGTAACTGGTGGTGGAATAATGACCGGCAATTACGTTCGTTTTGTCCTATCACAGTGTAGTTATGGTCAATTAAAGCATTTAAGCAAGTTGCGATGGCTATCGATATCTTGTCTATTCAAGCTGGAGAATATGTCTTTTACACGTCACAGGCCAATTAGAAGTTAATATGGTCTCCTACTTTCAAGCCTTGTGCGTACAGCCTATCGTTGTGTCTTAAGTGATGCTAATGAATGTGACTGGGTAGCATTCAGTCACGAGACGGGAATCTCAGCAATCGACTATAAATTTCTGTGGTACTTTATGTCGTATGCCGGTAACTGTTCAATTTTAACACACTAAGATGGATTAGGAGTAATTCAAATGAGTTGTTGCCATGGTGATTTAGTATGAGCCATCTCTCACAATACTGATAATTTTTAAGAAGTTTTGCTTGTTTCGCATGACTTGGCTAAGATGTAACACGTGCTCTTATATGTTATTAACGACTTACATACCTGTTAGCTGAGCCAGTCTGTGTGTGTTATCTTCGCTCAGATGAACACATCCCTTGGTATTGAAGTCTGGTCGTCTATGGCATATACTATTACCAAGAAGGACATTTTGTGGCTCCCATACCTGTGAGCATCGCATTGCTTGTAGAAGAATCTTTAGCAGCCGTCTTGTTACTATGATGAAGGACACTCTGTGTGTAAAAAGACCGCGAAAACAGTCCCTGTGTTCGTGTACTCTCTGCAGAACAGTCAGTCGCAGGTTCAAAGTTTTACAAAGAAAAATGGGCGAGGTAGGTCAAAAGGTATTTTACAATGTTCTTCAAGACAGTTTCTCATCATACTTAGATGCCCCTTTGTTGCAGTTGGTTGTTAGAATTTACAGTTGGATTTCCTAATATATTTGAGCTAGTTTCCTTTATTAAGTGTGGTAGAATTAAGATCTGAGGGTACCCCCATGGAATCAGTGTCTGACTTTTGCCACTCAGCTGGGTGACTTTTTTCATGACCAGTATCCTGCCAAAAAGTGGATTCTCTGACAAAGTTGCCTACACAAGGGTGACTTTCTCAATTTAATTACCTACAAATAGATTCACTGTGGTAGTTCAAAGCTCTGCTAAAAGTTGCCTTTTCCAAGTATGGATACAAAGGGTTTTTAATATTACCTGTGTAACTGGTTGCAAACAATGTACTAATTTTTGATGACATGGCATTCTTTCACAGGCTTGATAGGTAAAAGAGCTTCCAAGAATTACTACAAAAGGGTTTGGTTTCTGAAAGTAACTGTCACAGAAGATTGGTGTTTCTGTAAAAAAATCAGTGTAAAAAAGGGTAACCTTTTCTCTAGTCTAGCTGCACTGTCTATCAAAAATATAATTGAGTACCCCCCACGATCGTGCATGGCAGATCTATTGTAGTCGTGTAGTATGGTATATACAACAAGCTATCAAGTAAAAATTTATCTTTGATGTCAGTTCATGTATGAAAAAGACGTCATTAGCATTTTTCTTTTTTGCCTTCTTCCTTTGAGGAGTAATTACCCGTGCTGTTTTGTACCTCCCACGTTGAAGATTACTTTCCGTTTACATTGTCTGCGTCACCAGTGTCTCATCTTGATCCAGTTTTATCGCACATCTCCGGTAATAATCTCCTCTGCATATATCACTCGTTAAAACTGTCTTGATTATTTCTTCCTTTAGTGCTTAAAATTGAAAACCGTGTGATCGCATTCAGACATCAGTTTTCAAAATTTTCAGAACTAATTAAAATAGCTATGCTAAACTGCAAATTGGCAAGCAATTGGTGAAAGCGTATCGTTGTTCTTGGTTTACCATCCGCTGCTAGCTAGCACGCTATGCTGTGACTTTGGAGGCAATATGCTGGCCCAATGTGGTGGACAAGTGAAGTTTTATTTCTTTACATATTTTCATACAACCACCAACTAGATGCTTTAGAACATATAAGGTCTATACCATGGCTAACACCAGACCGTGAAAGTAAGCATGCACTGTAATGTTAGAAGCTTTTAAAAAGGAAAAAGTAAATTCTGTCCGAAATTGGTGAGAAATTTGTGTACTTTCTGAATTTGAAAACTTAGTAAGACTGGTCATTAGCTTTGGGGCCTTTAGAGTTACTGAGTAATGGTAGTTTTGTTTACATATAATGGTTATTCAATTTTACAAAAAATAAGCTGAGGTGGTAGAATGAGTTAACATTTGTAAATGTTTGAGCTGATGAACTGAAGTTGGAAGTGTGATCAATACATTTGATTGTAGATGTGAATTTGCTCTCTCATTAGAAGATAAAACTCTTCTTTTTGGCTAGAACGTCGGCATAAAACTTTTTTAATTAAGCAACTACGCTGTGTTAATCGTTTTCTTCGCATTTCTTCTTCTTTATTCCCTACGCACCGTCATTCCCATGTGACACATTCACTGAGTTCCGCCTCACATCCAGCCATCCTGTTGTTCAAATAGCCCAAAACACATTATGGTGCACTAGTATCCTGTTTTCTTAGAACCTGATGCACCTGTTGTTATTTGCTGTTATTTAAAAATGATATCAAATGCAGGTATTTTCCTGCATTTGCTAACCTTTAGAAATTATTGTAGTAGTTATGCTAAGCTAGCTAAATTGAAAGTTGTAAAATTGGTCTTTAATATTCCTTATCGTGATAAGATTCTATTTCTGTTGACAAGTCAAGTCACTAGCAAAGACAATGCATACTTGGGCCAGTTTCCAATTCGCAATTTTAGAGTTGGCCAACCTCAGTTTGCAATTTTGGGGTAACTACCGTAATTGTTCGGGTTAACGCCCTGGGCGGTTAAATTGGCAAACCCAAAAAATCGGGGGTGGGCGGTTAACCAGACATGGGCGCTTAAACGTGAAATTTCAAGAAATCCAGGGTGGGCGGTTAACCGAACATGGGCGCTTATTACGACAGGCAACCGCCCTGGGCGGTTAATCTTAC